>JAIFZK010000036.1:657500-722500 GCA_027481765.1 Tenualosa thibaudeaui
TCCGACACGAGGACACGACCCTCTGCAGAGGTACTTGGGGTATCCCTCATATCCACTATCATAGGGGCATCTGATCACTACTGATCCACCCACATATCCAGTAGCCTTGATCACAGACTCCACAGGATAAATACCTACCCATAGAGACAAATAAAATAATCAAGGTTGATTTCTGATTGGCTGTGTTAATTCTGCATAACGCACACCTATGAAGTAAATCTGATGAAAATGTCTAATCACCGTTAATGCTCTTTTGAATGATAACAATAACAACCATAGTCAAAGGCTGTTTAACTTGCCAGCAAGAATAGAATCAGTTGTTACTAGCAACAACAACCATTGTAGTAAGAAAAGAAAGTTGTACAGAAACTGATCAGTTTTCTTTAAAACTGAGCTGCATGCTTTTGTATGTTTTAAATTGACGCCTGTTCCTTACACGCATGAGTTGCAACCACATGATATGCAGGATAACAGCCTTCGAGGTGTGCTGTTAGACAGAATTAATCAACTCGGCGGAGGAAAGTTCACCTTGTCGGTTATCCCTTACATATAACATAAGGAAAAAATTAAGGAAACTGCATGATAAATATTGTACTTGCTGGTTTAATTATGTATATCTTGTAACTGTTCTTATCTGGCTCATCTAGCAATGAGTAACTCACCAGCAAGCAGACAGATGATCAAATATGTCTTCATGTCCTCCCTTGTGGTGTAGAACAACAGTAACCTTTCTCTCTTAGGTCATGTACGCATCCTGTAAAGTGTCATCCAGTGATCTATCTATCTATCTATCTATCTATCTATCTATCTATCTATCTATCTATCTATCTATCTATCTATCTATCTATCTATCTATCTATCTATCTATCTATCTATCTATCTATCTATCTATCTATCTATCTATCTATCTATCTATAGGTCTATCTATCTGTCTGTCTGTCTATACAGACAGTGTCCATCTCATCAGTGGATTAAGTTTCTGTTTATAAAGTCACAATATAGTGGACTCTTAAACTGCAACTGATCTGTAAAGCCAACAGTAAAGACTCCTCCTCTTTCCTATCTGAACCACAGACCCTAGTTGCTGTGGTGACAGTGTGTGTAATGAAAAAAAAAAACAAAAAAAAAAAAAAACAACCAAACATAAACAAACATAAACACTGTGAGAAACATCTGAATACATGTGATGGTATGTTTATGTTGCTGTGGAACATGGTGCTGTGTCCCATTTGTGGGAAAATGAGTCTTTACTTATGTGTGTGTTTGTGTGTGTATGTGTGTTTGTGTACGTGCGTGTATGCACACACATATGTGTCCATGCACAAGTGAGTGCATGTGGTGACCCACAGTGAACTATGTACAGAGTGTATGTGCCACACAAACACCACAGCATTATTTATAAATCAGCATGACATTTGAAAAGCATAAAATGAATCCACTCTACACATGCAGGTTAACTTTTTAAACTGAAACAGGTTGCCTTTTTAAACTGAATTTCTAAAAGAAATCTTACTTTTCGTATACTAGTTTATTTCGGCAAATCCCCTCACAGTCTTATCTGTAAAATTTTATCACAAATTATCTAGCTTGCAGAGGGTTTTACATCGAACTGGCAAACCAACATATCTTCACTCAACTTCTCTCATATTTCTCTCGTTACTCACATTTCACCCCTGGGTTATTTCCAAAAATAGAAGAAAGAAAAGAAAAATGTGGAAAAAAGAATGTGCGTTATTGCCACAGTGACTGCATCCTCTCTGCAAGCCTAGAGGCATGTTTGACGCCTTCTTGCTTCACCACAGACACCCAATGACTGGAAACAGCTCATCCTGTGGTTTATTGAAATGCCACCCCTCTCTCTACTTCCCTAGTTCACACTGTCAGCTTCTTCTCTGTCAGCCCTTTAATAGTTCAGTTCATCAGACTGCAGTCACACACACACACACAAACACACACACACACGCACGCACACACACACACACACACACACACACAAACACCCTGTTTCATTTCATCAGAAAAACTGCAGTCATATCACCACTGACTCAGTGGGTCTGTAGTAACAATGCAATGGAATATCCAGGCCTCTATTAAGCAAAAAATAAAATATCTCTCTGTCTGCATCTTTCTCCATTATACAGACATACATTTGGAGGGAATAAACACTTTCCCCTTCAAGTAGAATCAAAATCACCATGTCTTCTTCACATCTCTCCCACCATCTGTAATCTATTCGTCTCCTGTGTTTATTCTCCTCTGTTCATTACTATAGGCCTATCTCTTAGGCCCTGTCCGCACAACAACGGTCTTGTTTTTTTTTTTTGCGGGTTGAAAAAAATTTGTGTCCATACACGAGCCGGATTGACAAATATCTGCGTCCTTGAAACGAAAACAAAACATGCTGACATTATTTTGGCTTTTCAGCAGCAGTACATCACCATGGACGTATCTGCAGGGAAGGACTTACCTCACGACCCCAACACCATTACTAAACTGCAGATTATGACCAAATTAAAAAGTATCCGAAATAAATACAGGCATGCTGTAGACTCTGGACGTCAAAGTGGCCACGGACGTGCGGCCCTATTATTTTTTAAAATTTGTGAGGAGCATCTGCAGCCGAAGAGAAGGATGGTGGACATCATGGAGGATTCGGAGAGGCACCACCGTGAAACCCTGCAGTTGGTCACTTCGAACGTTGCAGCAATAACAAACACCATCAAGGATGGTTTTCAACTGCTGAGGTGATGGAACGGCAGCAGCCTCAAATGGCAGCCCCTGCTACACACGCCTATGGCCAACATGGCAGCATGCAAGGACCCATACCTCAGGGAACACCATGTTACTTGCACACACCACTTCATCCTGCACATACACATGGTTATGTGTGTTGCAGTGTATGTGTGTGTTGCAGCTTGTGTGTGTTGCAGTGTGTGTGTGTGTGTATGTGTGTTGCAGAGTGTCTCTCTGTCTGTGTGTGTGTGTGTGTGTGTGTATGTGTGTGTGTGTGTCAGAGTGCATGTGTGTGCATGTGTGTTTGTGTGTGTGTGTGTATGTGTGAGTGTATGCATGTGTGAGTGTGTGTGTGTGTATGTGTTTGTATGTGTGTTGCAGTGTGTGTGTGTGTGTGTGTGTGTGTGTATGTGTTTGTATGTGTGTTGCAGTGTGTGTGTGTGTGTGTTGCAGAGTGTCTCTCTGTCTGTGTGTGTGTGTGTGTGTATATGTGTGTGCATGTGTGTGTGTGTGTGTGAGAGAGAGTGTTTGTGTGTGTGTGTGTGTGTGTGGGTGTGTGTGTGTGTGTGTGTGCAGCTTACAGAAGAGCTCTGCTGCAGGAGGAAGAATTGAAGTGAACATTGTTCCTCACCTGAGTACTGGTACAGACACAGTATGGTGTATTTGGGTTTCATTTGTATATAGTTTCAATGTGTATAAATGGTTTGTGTGTATATATATTACTTTTATATGGTTTTATGGTATTTTGTGATCATGCAAGTGCGCATTTTGAAAAGGCACAGTTTGTCCAATAAAAGAAAAGTCAAGAAATGGGTGCAATTACTGTACAAGTTTAACAGTAGCAGTTAAAGCACTCTGCTCAAGGGTCAAGGAACTTTGTGACCACTCTTCTCACCCCCTTCCCCTCTGTGTCATTACAGTCAGTCGGGTAGTTGTTGCTTTCTGTGGAAGGTTGTACTTCCTGATCACACTGTATGGTGCTCAACACAGAGTGTTCGTCCATGTTCTCTCTAGTTGCCTCACAGTAGTTGTGGAGAACAAAGCAGGCGTAAATCACATCTGGCAGGTCATTCAAATGAATGTCCATAGCCCTTTTTAGGGCTGTAAATCTGGCCTTCAGCCGACCAAAAGCACACTCAATCACCATGCAGGACCTACACAAACATAACCCAAAGTATTGTTCTTGAAGTGTGGCGCCACCGTTTGAATACTCATCCTCTACTATCTGCTTCTTCAATGCTGGGATCTTTCCGGTTTTTAAATGCGATTTTAGCTTTGAATTAGCAAACACTTGTGCATGGTGCGTACTGCCAGGCCACTTTCTAACTACATCCATGAAGCAGTACTTGTAGTCACACACTGCTTGTATGTTTAGGGAATGTTTACCCTTTCTGTTTCTGTAGTCCATGGCGCTGCTTTATTTCAACGTGGGTCCCGTCGACCGCTCCCAAACACTGTGGCATGTACACCATGAAAGCCTGCCTCGGGTTCCGTGAAAGGTAGTTTAATACATTGCGGTCCGAGGTGGAGAGCAATGGCTTTGCACATCTGTCTTATGATGACCGACAGAGCCTGTCGCAACAGTCCAAAAGAGTTAGCCGTCTTCCATAGCCTTCCCTCATCACTTCAGTAGTACAGCGTACAGGAAACCTTCTTTAATGTCTCGACTGCGTCTCTCATATTGGTTAAGTAGTACAGCGTTCAGGCAACCTTCTTTAATGTCTCGACTGCGTCTCTCATATTGGTTAAGTAGTACAGCGTACAGGCAACCTTCTTTAATGTCCCGACTGCGTCTCTCATATTGGTTAAGTAGTACAGCGTTCAGGCAACCTTCTTTAATGTCTCGACTGCGTCTCTCATATTGGTTAAGTAGTACAGCGTACAGGCAACCTTCTTTAATGTCCCGACTGCGTCTCTCATATTGGTTAAGTAGTACAGCGTTCAGGCAACCTTCTTTAATGTCTCGACTGCGTCTCTCATATTGGTTAAGTAGTACAGCGTACAGGCAACCTTCTTTAATGTCCCGACTGCGTCTCTCATATTGGTTAAGTAGTACAGCATACAGGAAACCTTCTTTAATGTCCCGACTGCGTCTATCATATTGGTTGTTTGACCTTCAATATGAGGACGGAGTTCTTCACTCAGGGCCACAAGAGAAGCTCTGGACATTCAAAAATTTGCTCTCCATTCATCGTCCACAACAAGGCCATTGACAAAGTCCCACCATCAACTGGTTCTCCCAGGTCTCACCAAAAATCTTCTTCTGGTGGCCCTTCTCGTTCTACACTGTGGTGGGTTTAAAAGAATCCACCGTGTGTAATTGTGTATGCGTCTCTGCTGGTGTTCTGCTACACAGAGTATGAGCAGGTTTTTTGCAATAGGACTAACAAAGTAAGAAGCGTCTGCAGCACAAAGACAACTCAGTTGTCCGTCCTCCATTGTTGTTTTTACCGCTTGTTGTGTGCCGGGGTCTTTACTGCTCTTCTGGTCACGTGGCGGTGATGGATTGGCGACGTCATCGTTTTCAGAAAGCTGGCACATGGCAGCTGCCACATGGCAACAAAACCACTGCGTTTTCAGATTTTTCCACTCTGGAACCCGTTTTCAAGTTTTAGGTCACTCAAAATGCTGGCGCCGTGTGGACACAAGGCCAAAACGCATAGAAACTTCTCAGTTTTCACAGAAAAACATTGTCATGTGGACAGCCTCTTATTCTTTGCTCCTTTCTTTTCTTCTTCTCCTCTTTCGCTCTGTGAGACAGCAACAGGACTTCCAGTTGTAAACCCTCTCCCCTCTTCATTCCCACAACATTTGGATGTATAGTGCTTTCTAAGTCACCCCAAAGCACATTTCAGTGGAAGGGACAAGCTCACTAACCACCAGCACCAGAGTGATGCAGACAGCCATTATGCAACAGAACGCTCACCACACACCAGCTTCAGGTGGAATGTGAAGGAAGGAGTGAACCAATTAAAAGGGGGTTACTTATTAGGTTAGATACACACTACACGACCTTATCACCACCTTGAATGTGCAATATACAGATGGCCATCATTTATTATCCCTTACAGAACCTAATCATATTATTATCATGACATTCATCTTTGTAAGCAGTCACTGACTGATGACGACTGATTGTAAATAATTGTAGCTTTACATATGAGATATGCATTACATAGAGAAATATGCAACCCATCACAGCATATATTATTTCAGTAGAACTTATTCATCATTGTTTGCAGTCACTGATTGATGATGGTTGATCATTAATAACATAAACTTTATGTGCACCATTCGTTACAAATACATTATCTACAGTAGATGCAGTATTTTCTGTCGACAATAGTGAGATATGCATTACATAGAGAAATATGCTACGCAAAAAAATATCCTTTAACTTTTACCACTTGGGAGATCATGAGTAGATAAAGTCATCCTCTCCATTTAACATTGATGGAATGTTAACACTGGTGCTAAGATGAGGAGCAACATTGGAATAGTGCATTGTGGGAGATGCAGTTTCTTCAGGTAGAATGTCATTGCAGTAGATGGCAATGTTCTCTTGAGAATTGTCATAGACGTGCTGCTCTGACTCTTCTGTGACTGGGCTAATGGTAGAGTTCTCCTCTGGGGTTTTCCTAACTGAGCTGTCAGCAGGGGTGTTGCTGACTGGGGAGACAGTGGAGTACAGTGACAGCACTGAGGGTCGGTGATGGGGGCCTGCAAGGCAATATAGGCTGCTGACTGATGCTCTGGGCTTTGAAACACGCCCCGGCTCCTCACAGGTTTCATAGTCACTAGGCTACAGAATGTTAATATCACATTAATAACACAATAGTTATACATATACAGCAGTCATAATGACGTTTCATGAATTGCAGTAAGACTATAATTTTTACAGTAGCAAGAGCTAACTGTAAGGATACTTGCAAGGACTAAGCAAACCATTCGAATATCTGATTACTTTGGTCTTGAAATTAAATAAATACTGTACTTTTCAGTTCAAATATACTGCATGTAATGTGAATCTATTTCACAGTAATATTTCACCATGCAGAAGTGTGTCATCTAGATGTTCTGATTATCCACTAGATGGCAGTAAATATTAAACATAACAACAACAGTGAGTAAATCTGACAGCATCAAAGGTAATCCAACAGGAGTTGCACTGCAAAAAAGAAAAAAAAAGTCTCTATACATATGTAACCTACAACATAATAGCCTGCAATATGCGCTGACACTTTCAACTGCTGGTCAGTACAATCACATGAAATAGAGGTGGTGTTTCTGTGTTTTTTCTACTTTCATTATACTGTAGTTAAAACTCTCAGTCTTACCTCCTCCATGTTCTCACTGTCTTGGGGACTAGATGGGTCACAAGCTGTAATAAATGAGCGTAGAGAGTGGAGACAACATGAGTGAGGTGAGTTCAAGGGTGTGCGAGTGCGTGTGCGCGCGTGTGTGTGTGTGTGTGTGTGTGTGTGTGCACGTGTGTATGTGTGTGACATGCACGTGTGTGTACATGTTTCTCTGCTTTTACTTGGACACTGTGTGCACACACATAGTATGTTCACATCAGCTTTTAAGCATGTCTGTGTGTCTGTGTATGTGAGACAGAGAGCATGTGCGTGTGTGTGTGTGTGTGTGTGTGTGTGTGCCAGCAAGAAGAAAATAGATTCTACTTTCCTGACGTGTCAAACCCTGACCCTGATGTGAGACAGAGAGCATGTTTGCACTTGTGCACGTGTGCATGTGAGACAGAGAGTGTGTGTATGCATGTGCCAGTAAGAGGAAGATTCTACTTTCGTTTGGGGGTCCTGACGTGTCAAACCCTGACCACAATCTTTTCAGTGCATCAACATTGCCTCTGACTCATATGGGAACTGCAATATCATGCCTGACTACAGAAGCACGAGCTTGCAGCAGGATTTGGTGGACTGATATTAGAATGGACACTCAGCAATCAATATGCACATTATGCAGGAAAATGAGTAGGCACTAGGCATTGGTCTAAACGCTCTCAAATCCATCCCAATTAAGTCATTTAGGGTATGTAGAAAAGCAATTAAATGTGTCCACCAAGTCATCTCTGAAAAGGGGGTATGCCATTCACACAGTGGCAGAGTTTCAATGTCCTCCTTGAGACCTGAGCCCTGAGCCCTCACAGACTTAACTGACTCACACTGTTAAGTGAATGAGTTTGCAGATATAAAGGTCAAAATGGACTCCGCAAGATGAACGTGATCAGCAAACACACTCACATACAAATTCACACCCATCAGGTTTAGTGATTTATATACATGTGTGTGTGTGTGTGTGTGTGTGTGTGTGTGTGTGTGTGTGTGTGTGTGTGTGTGTGCACCTCCTGCACAGGAAGTTGGTACTGAACAGGCATATGTCACATGATCATGCCTAATGGTCTCTCTGTGTGTGTGTGTGTGTGTGTGTGTGTGTGTGTGTGTGTGTGTGTCTGTGTGTGTGTGTCTGTGTGTGTTTGTGTGTACCTGCAGACTCCTTCTTCTGCCTCAGTTTGAAGTAGAAGGCTAAGAGTAGTCCACACATTGTCCCTATGGCCAGTAGAACCACAGCACACAGGATCAGGATGATGACAGAGGCCCCTTGTTCCTGTGACTGTCCAACAGTCTGGCCTGTAGCAAAGCAATGAGTTATAATGTGTGGGTAGACAGAGCGGTAAATGCTGCATACTGTGTCAGGCTTGATTAATTTAGGTAGAAAACTGAATGTATTATTTCAACAAGTATATACCAGTCTTTTCAGTTAGGTGAAATGCTTAAAATTGTCAAAACTCATCAGACTGCCTAACAGTGTATAAACAGGACCCAGAGGTGTTAAAAGGAAAAAATAGAAAAGAAAGTTTTTTTTATTTTTTAACTAACTGCAGTCATAATTGTATTAGTAATCATCATATACATTATGTAAGGGATAATGGCTGACAAGGTGTGCTGTTACACGAAATTAACCCTAGTGAAGAATAGCTGTGAATTCCTACGCACTTTGCAACTTCCTACAGCAAGTTCATTAATTCTGTATATCAGCACACCTCAAAGGTCATTATCTCACCTATCACCTGGTCGCATTACCTCATGCATAAGCAATAGGTTGCCGTCTATTCATTAGGAATACATGGCAACTTAAAACACACAAAAGCATGCAGCTCATCAGCTTTACGCTAGTGACAGCTAATTCCTGTGATGACAAGTTCAACTGCCATTTACTATGCTTGTCATAGTAATTCAGAAGAGCATTGATACAGAATGGTGATTAGTCTTTTTCACCAGATCTACTTCATAGGTGTGTGTTATGTTAGGGATGGAATGGACGAAGTGTGGGTGAAGATCAGCGCTGAAGGTGGAGTGCTGATGCCTATGCCAAGTCCAAGTTCAACTGTCAAACAGAAGAAATAAAATACTGTTTTCTGATTGGCTGACAGGGTGTCAGTTTTTTCCCGATAACGAGAGACCTATGACATAGATCTGGTAAAAAGATTAATCACCGTTCCATATCAATGCTCTTTTGAATGGTAACTATAACAATCATACAAATGGCAGTTGAGCCTTCGAGGTGTCCCAATATGGGGAAATAATAGATCTCGGCGTTGTGCTGTTCTTCGCCCACACCTCAGCGGCCGTTACTCCCAATTTAACACACACCCTGCCAGCCTATCACAAAGCAGTATTCCATTTCTCCGAGTGATAATTTGTAATAACCATGATCTGGCTGTATCAGATCATCCAGTGCTCACACCTTCTGACCACCCATCTACCTTTCATGCTCTGTGGTTCCACACAAACTGAAACTATGTCTCAATATCAGCTTTTGTGTGTCCTGGCTATTTTATTCTGTGTACCTGACTGCAAGACAAGTTTGCCTTTAGGACAATAAAGTGAAGTGAACTGAACTGTTTCTAAACCAAAACTTTGCTTTTCTTATCTTTCAATCTAACATAATCTAATATTATTGTCCACTGACCAGTAATGTTTGTCTCCAGAAGTCGCTCAGACTGGGAAGTGTTTGTTGGCATATATGTGGATGAGGGTGAGAGGGTGTGCTTTTCTGTGGAGGGCTCAAGGGTTGAGGGTGAGGTAGGAGAGGGACCTGAAAGAAGAGAAAGAGCAAAAGACCATGAAAAAGGACCAAATACATTACATGACTATAATTTTCAAAAAATATTTATTATTTAAGGTTTAATATTTACCTTTTATCACATTTAACGCCACTTCATTGTACACATCTTTCTTTCCATATCCTGTTTTGACCCCACACCAGTACTGTCCAGAATCCTCAGCAGTCAGTCCAGTGATGTTCACAGTGAAGACTCCAGCAGTGGTGTTATCATGTAGAGAGAATCTGCCTTTTTCAGCATGAGTTTTCCCTGCTGGAGTCTGAACTGTGATGTCTTTGGTGTCAGTGAACACAGTAGACGGACACTTTCCTCTGCAGAGGTACTTGGAGTTTCCCTCATATCTTCTAGCATAGGGGCATCTGATCTCTGCTGAGCCACCCACATATCCAGTCTCCTGGATTACAGACTTCAGAGATTGAGCACCTAAAGTCATGGACACACCATACACACACACAATCACCTGCTGTAGAATTATACAATAGGAAAGAAAGCAGATAGGTCAAAAGTGATAAACTACTGGTTAAATTTCTCTCTCTCTCTCTCTCTCTCTCTCTCTCTCTGTCTTGTTACATTTTGAATATATTTACTGATCCCCTTGTAATGTAAGTATTCAGCAAAGAAGTGTGAAAGGTAAATAATTGAACTTACCAACAAGTACACAGAAGATGATGAAATGTGATTTCATATTTCTTGGAAAAAGATTACAGTAAGTCTTGTTTTAAAATGTAATAAAATTACTTAATGTCTGTCATCTCCCTTTCTGTTTCTATCTATCTATCTATCCATCTATCTATCTATCTATCTATCTATCTATCTATCTATCTATCTATCTATCTATCTATCTATCTATCTGCCTGTCTGTCTGTCTGTCTGTCTGTCTGTCTGTCTGTCTCTTTCTCTCTATTAGGTTTCTACTTCTTGCATACGTATGTAATAATGGACTGTTAAAGTGGGTCTGATGTGTAAAGACCGCCCAGTAAAGGCTCCTCCTCTTTCCTATCTCAACCAGAGACCCTAGGTCTGGTGAAACCATGCTTAATGACTTCTCACAGAAACACCCTTGAATGTTTCTGATGGTGGGTGTTTGTGAGCAGTTGTCATGGTAACTTCCTCTGTGATTACTGCTAGCAGTGAGGATAAAAGCGGAGTGAGAAGCACAAATGTTTGTTAAGTTTGTTAAGTTTGCAGGGGGGGGGTCATCATACACTGATACAGAATATCACCGAAAAGTTTATATTGTGACATTATGTGACACTTTCACTTATACAGACCAGAACTATTCATGTTTGCTCCCATTGTAACACATTATGTTGCTCTATCTTGATCTGTATTCAATGATCTTTGCTGCTAGAGTCTCAGAGGGCTGCTACACGCTTGTAGACCACAGACACTCAACGGCCAGTGGCTGCTAACAGCTCAGCTAAAACTTGTTTATTGAAAGGCCAGCCCACATCCTGCTTCCCCATTTCACATAGTTGGTCTCTTGCAGGCTCTAGTGTAATTCACCTCATCTCTATACCTCAGAGAAACGTCAGTTGCATCATGATGGACTGAGGGATGGAGCAGCATATTAGCAGATTACGCCGAGAGACAGCTAACAGCCTGTGGTGTGTTGAAAAATCGCCCAATGCTCTTATAGTTCAGGTCATGTCTATAGGCCTGCATCAGTATTGCAGCAGTGTAATAGCAGATTAGACCCCTGCAGATGACAATGAGAGACAGCTAACAGCCTGTAGTTTGAACATTTACATTTATGCATTTTTACATGCATGCACTTTTCATGCTACTTGCACGCTAGGCAGGTTCCTTAACCACTACGCTACCACCGCCCAAGAAGAAAGGTCACCCAACGCTCTTATAGTTCAGTTCATGTCTATAGGTCTACATCTGTATTGCAGCGAGAGACTACGAACAGCCTGTGGTTTATTGAAAGATCACCCCATGCTCTTAAAGTTCAGTTCATATCTATAGGCCTATATCAGAGAGACCACTAACAGCCTGTGGTTCATTGAAAGATCACCCAACACTTTTATTGTTCAGTTTATGTCTATACTTGAGAGAAAAAACAGACATCAGTACCAGCTCAGTGGAACATAGTGGCATAGTAGAGGAACTGTCAGAATTGAATATGCATTTTCAGTAGGCCCTGTCCAAAACATATTTCAAACATGTACAAATTTAATTACTTAAATAATATTCTTTTTACATTCCTCCGACCCAACTTGAGCCTCACACCTAAGATCATTCATGTATGGCAGACAGACAAAGCAAAGTCAAAACAACAAAAGTTCTGGCTTATCATTTGTTCAGTACTGATTCAATAGTAGCATGTACTGTATCTAATCTGGATGAGCATCTGAGTGTACTTACATTGGTTTAAGATCTCATCACCTTGGTTTAAGATCTCATCTTAAGAACTCAAAGGAGCGTAGTGGTTAAGGAACTTGGCTAGCGCGCAAGTAGCCTGAAAAGTTGTGGGTTTGAATCCCAGCTGCCACCGTTGTGCCCTTGAGCAAGGCACTTATCCCTAAGTTGCTCTAGGGGAGACTGGCCCTGAACACTTGATAGTTGATGAGTTGTAAGTCGCTTTGGATAAAAGCGTCTGCTAAATGTAAAAATGTAAATGTAAAAGTCTTCCTCTACAGCACAGTGCTATTGTCACTGGGTTTGATTTTTGTGTTTAAGGAAGGAGAACGAGATAAACCTGATCAAGGTTTATCATGTCTCAAAGAAACCAGAATATTGATCAAAACCTTTGATTATTCCCATGAAAGAAAACGAACAGGAAGAACATCATTCAATGCCCTAAACATGTTATGGTTAAAAGAAAGTTTTGGATATTTTTTTTCTATTTTTAAATTTGTCTTGACTACCGTCGCCTGTGTGTCGTTTGTCCTGATTCGGCCTCACAGGCAACTGAGCCATCTATCTAGCTAAATGACAAAGAAAAAGTTCGCCTTTACAAAAATACGACAACTAGGCATATAATAATAGGCCTATAGGCTACCTGACTCAGAGCACTGTGAATTTGGTCAGACAAATCTCAGTGTTCTAAGATGGATGATGTTTACAGGACATTTAGTCTAAAACATTGTCTAAACGTTTGTGTGTGTGTGGCTGGCCATGCTGTGTTCAAACAACAGTCTTGATGAGTGCAGTAGGCTAAACTAGACAAAGGATGCAGTTTTCTAAGGGTCCCTGCTCTCAATCTACTGGTAGCATACATGTGCTCGATGTCCCAGATCCTCCCAGATCCTTGGAGAAGGTCTCTGCTTAGGTCCAAAAAACAGAAATTTTTTTTTTCTTTCATTCATTTGTCTTTACTACCTATATTTCTTCATCCATTCATCATCACATTTTCTTCTGTCATCCATAAAGTAGGCGAAATACTAGGTCATTTTCATTCAGCAAGTGACAACATAATTTTCTTCTTCTTTTTCATTTCCCACTTCACCTCCGAAATAACTGGATAATGGCAGTAATGGCAGTGATATCAAATAACTCAGTTTACATGAACAGTTGAATAATCAGGTAACTCCATTCACTTATCATAATGGAACTTTGTGGAAAGTGAAAGGAGATCAGATGCATTCTAAAGAATGTTTCAAGTTCAAGTTGCATTGCAGAACTATTTGTTTATCCACAGAAGCCATGAAACAGTAACAAATTACATTTAAAAGATATTTGTTAAGTTTTCTGTCTTGGTTTTGGCAAGTATCCATATAATGAACAGGAAAATGAATTGTCAGCTGGTCATTATGGTGAAATATTCCATCTTCTGCATCAGCGTCCTATTTGTCCTGTCTGGATATATTTTCCTGTAATGACCACAATACATAACCCCTTAGTTACATGTTAGCTACTTTATCTATTTATTTATGTATTTATTTATGCATTTATTTATTTATTTAGACAGAAGGACACTATTCAAATGTGATTAACTACCAAAAGCAATTGGACAAAGCATTACTAGCTGTCACTCTGTGTGTTTTCAGTAATCTCTCTCCAAACTTATAAAATTTGTTTTGCCTAGTATCAATAAATGCATTGCATTATGGGTGATGCAGTTCTAGACCAAAATTGCGATCCCTCAAGTTGTGTATTCAGAAGGTCCATTGCTCAGCACGCAGTTAATATCTAGTCTGTCTTTCTCAGAGACACATACTGAGAGAGGGGGAAAAAGACGAATAACAAACATTAATATGTTACACAGAACACAATTCTTTAACTCGACCACCGTCTTCAGTGATGCATACTATTAGATTATTAACGAATGGTCTCTAACTTTGTGTGTGTTTGTGTGTGTGTGTGTGAGACAGACAGACAGAGAGAGAAAGAAAGAGAGAGAAACGGTGTGTGGGACAGTGTCTCTTTATGTGTACTTGCTTTTTCTCTTGTGCCATATGATTAAGCAGACTGTAGTTAGAGCCAGCATAAACATGATGATGGTCACACGTACAGCCCAGTAGGTCACGGTCAGATTACCTGGAGATCTGAAATATGAGACAGATAGGTAGAGTTATTCACACACAGAAGCCTGAGAAGCAGGTACTGCTAATACTGAAGATGAACAATAGACATTCAGAGAGACAGACAGATAGACAGACAGGTAGATGTGCTCACCGGTTATCTGGGCTCACAGGTGATAACTTTGCTGAGAAAGAGAGAGAGAGAGAGAGTGAGAGCCATACAATGGTCTTGTAAATATTGCAGTTTTGACTCTTAACGGTCACCATTGACTGCAATTACGGAATTTGAATGCATTTTGCATGACTGTCTACACTTTGCAGTAGAAGGCTAACAGTAGTCCACACACTGTCCTTATGGCTGGTAGAACCACAGTAAATGCTGCATTCTGTGTCAGGCTTGATTAATCTAGGTAGAAATCATTATGATTATGTGTATTATTGCAGGATGTAAATGTGAATTAATAAAAAAAGAACAGAAAGACATCCAAAAAATTATGTACTAACTGCCTTCATTATCGTTTTATTATCATGATATTATCATTAATCATCATCTGGCTGGATCTGATCCCCCAATGCTCACACCTCATGGCTACCCACTTGCTGGGTTTCTGACAGCCTCATGCTCTGTGGATCCAAGCAAACTGAAACTGAAACTATGTCTATGGGTCTTGTGCTGTCTTGTGCAAGACAAGTTTGCCTTTGGGACAATAAAGTGAACTAAACCCAGTTGTTTCTAAATCCAAACATTCCTAATCTGTTAACCTAATATGTAATATGTAATGTGCAAGACAAGTTTGCCTTTGGGACAATAAAGTGAACTAAACCCAGTTGTTTCTAAATCCAAACATTCCTAATCTGTTAACCTAATATGTAATATGTAATGTGCAAGACAAGTCTGGTGACACCATGCTTAATGACTTCTCACAAAAACACCCTTAAATGATTCTGATAGTGGTTTTTTATGAGCAGTTGTCATGGTAACTTCCTCTGTGATCACTGCTAGCAGTGAGGATAAAAGCGAAGTGAGAAGCACAAATGTTTGTTAAGTTTGTTAAGTTTGCAAGTTTGCAGAATATCACCGAAAAGTTTATATTGTGACATTATGTGACACTTTCACTTATACAGACCAGAACTATTCACGTTTGCTCCCATTGTAACACATTATGTTGCTCTATCTTGATCTGTATTCAATGATCTTTGCTGCTAGAGTCTCAGAGGGCTGCTACACGCTTGTAGACCACAGACACTCAACGGCCAGTGGCTGCTAACAGCTCAGCTAAAACTTGTTTATTGAAAGGCCAGCCCACATCCTGCTTCCCCATTTCACATAGTTGGTGTCTTGCAGACTCTAGTGAAATTCACCTCATCTTCACCTCAGAGAAACTGCAGTCGCATCATGATGGACTCAGAAGCAGCATATTAGCAGATTACGCCGAGAGACAGCTAACAGCCTGTGGTGTTTTGAAAGATCACCCAGTGCTCTTATAGTTCAGGTCATGTCTATAGGCCTGCATCAGTATTGCAGCGAGAGACCACTAACAGCCTGTGGTTTATTGAAAGGTCACCCAACGCTCTTATAGTTCAGTTCATATCTATAGGCCAACATCAAAGAGACCACTACCAGCCTGTGGTTTGAAGAAAGGTCATCCAATGCTCTTATAGTTCAGTTCATGTCTATAGGCCAACATCTGTATTGCAACGAGAGACCACTAACAGCTTGTGGTTTGAAGAAAGATCACCCAACGCTCTTATAGTTCAGTTCATGTCTATAGGTCTATATCAGAGAGACTACCAGACTAACAGCCGGTGGTTCATTGAAA
The DNA here is from genome assembly GCA_027481765.1 of Tenualosa thibaudeaui. Taxonomy (NCBI): domain Eukaryota; kingdom Metazoa; phylum Chordata; class Actinopteri; order Clupeiformes; family Clupeidae; genus Tenualosa; species Tenualosa thibaudeaui. The sequence goes on from JAIFZK010000036.1 coordinate 673,667, forward strand.
GATGACCCAATACTTTTATAGTTCAGTTCATGTCTATAGGTCTATATTAGAGAGACTACAAGACTAACGGCCTGTGGTTCATTGAAAGATCACCCAATACTTTTATAGTTCAGTTCATGTCTATAGGTCTATATTAGAGAGACTACCAGCCTAACAGCCTGTGGTTCATTGAAATATCACCCAACACTTTTATAGTTCAGTTCATGTCTATACTTGAGAGCAAAAGGAGAAGTCAGCACCGACTCAGTGGAACAGAAGTGACATAGTGGAGGAGCTGTGCATTTATTTTAGGCCCCCTAAAATACAGAAGACTACAACAAACATGTTATACCAAGTCCAATACGTATTTAAAGTCCTGGCCTATCAGTTGTTCAGTAGTGATTGAATGGTAGCATGTACTGTGTCTAATCTGGATGCACATCTTATTACTGTTCTTACATACAGGTGTCCTGCCCAGGGCTGCAGGGCAGAGTGGAGGGAGGATGGTGTTCATACCTTTTAAGTCAAGTCCTTTTAAAGCAAGGCCATATTGGATGCATTCGGGTAGATATTTCGGATTGACAAGACAGAGATATCCAAACCTCTGTATTGTTGGGTCGTACTGACTTTTATTGAGTTTTTATTGAAGGTCAGTGAATACTGAGGCTCTCAGACTGTTAATTACCCATCGGTCTTAAAACTGGAGGAGTAAAGTGAATCCACACATTTACAGATACTCACAAATCAGCTTGTTTGGATTTTTACACCTAAGTTCTAATTGTAACCATTTTGAATACTTCTGTTTTATCTTAGCAACACCCCTATCAGTCTTAATTGTGAAATTCAGTCTCACTCTCATGTTGTCTCACGTTGGTGGTATCTTTAGGTCATATCCAGTAATTCAAACAGATTATGAGCTGTTGTCATGGTAACATCAAGTGTGCCCACTGCTAGTGTCATGTCTCATGCATGTTGACAGTTGACCCCCAGTGGCTGCTCAAAGCTCAGCTAAAGCTTGTGGTTTGTTGAAAAAACACCCTACTCTCTACTTCCCTAGTTCACACAGACAGCCTCTTCTCTGCAGAGCTCTAAAAAAGGTCAGTCTAGCTCCGTACTTGACAAAATGCTGACACAACAAGCAGTGGCATTATGTGCCAGTAATACTCAAGACATGTATAGTCTATACTTTGTCGCTTTGCATACAGGTGTCTGCTAAATGCATAATGTAGATGTGTTAGCTGCAGACTGTTATGTCCCTCTATTACCTGTGGGTGGTGCCATATCGCAGTTTTTGTGTTTTGCTCATATACGTTTCCTCTAGCCTACCTCTGTTCACAGGTGAGACTTGTTGCGAGTGGGCATAGCTGTTGTAATAAGGCCACCGCAGTCCTGACAGTTAGTGGAGAGACTTCGGAGCCAGGTGGCTTCCACCCCAGTTTTTCGGGGAATTGGTAGGATTTTATCAATATCGATGCCATTGTCGATTCTGCTTATCGCTCCATTTCTCTATCAATTCTCTTATCAATCCCTTACTGTTTAGACGGTATTCTACACAGGTTTTCAGCATCAGCACACAGGCCAATAATATAGCCATGAACACTAAGGTGATATTAGAGCTTCTTAGAATGAGGAAAACCATGTAGTGCTGTGATATCCATTTCAATTTTGTATCTGAAAGACCCATTGACAAAGGTCTGATAATGATAATGTTGATAATGTTGCCACTAATACCAGTGAATTAAAGCATTCGATGCTCGATTCTACTCAATTCCTGGTTCTCAATTCCCACGCCTATTTTGCTGTGCCTTGCTGTGTTTTTCTTTAGTTGTCTATTTTTCTGTCAGTTGTCATGACTTACCTTAGTTTTCCACCGTTGTTACAAATGTTTCTTTGTGTCTCTTGCTTTCTCTTTCTCTAGTTTTTGCTCTTCCCTCTCTCTTTCTATCGCTCTCTCACTCCATGTTCTTTATCTGGCCTTCTCGTTTTCTTACAATCTTTCTCTCTATCAAACTACTTAATTTTCAGTATGTGGAAACACTAGCACAAAACTTGTGCATTTTAAAATAGCAAAGTTCTTTGCTCACATGAATGGATAAGTTTCTCATCTGTAGACCAAAACCACACAACATCTTCAGCCTGCTAACATCTCAATGAAAGTTTTATCGACACATACTGTGTCCCTTGCACACACAGAGAAGCATCTGCTAACAGAGATAGCGCCTGTGTTGTTTTTTTTTTTCTTTCACATAAACACAAATACACCACAAGGGGGCAGTAGATCATACTCTGTGAAATCACAGATCATCTGAGGGTGTCATCAGACCTAAGGTCTGTGGTTGAGAGGAGGTAGAAAGTGTGGTCGAGACCCACTTTAAGAGTCCTTTATTACATGAGTACACAAAAACCAAAACCTAATAGAGATGTATTTATAGAGAGAGAGAGAGAGAGACAGACATACAGACCAGGCAGATAGATAGATAGATAGATAGATAGATAGATAGATAGATAGATAGATAGATAGATAGATAGATAGATAGATAGATAGATAGATAGATAGATAGATAGATAGATGGATAGATTCATGACTTTAAAAAGAGCAAGGGGAAGACATGGAAATACATTTGATCATCTTCTATATATTTTCTGGTAAGTTCCTCTGTTCTTTACTACTGTGTGAGAGAGAGAGAGAGAGAGAGAGAGAGAGAGAGAGAGAGAGAGAGAGAGAGAGAGTATGATTATAGTCCGACGTAGTCCATGGTGAGAGCCACACTGAGCCTGGGTGGTGACATCACATTCACCAGGGTTCGTCTTTTGTTGGTGTTTTTGTTTTGTTGTCATTCATCTACTTTTTTTTTTTTTTGACTACAGCAATCTCACATCTGGAAGCCAGTTGAAAAGCTTCACTTCCATTTGCAGTGTAGCCTGACCACATACAACCTTCCTCTTTTCTCTCCAAGGGCCTGCCTATCTTCCACATTCTTTATTCTTTATACGTGATTACTATGACAGTATGTTTTTGTATGTGTGTGTATGTGTGTGTGTGTGTGCGTGGGTGTGTGCCTGTGTGTGTGTGTGTGTGCGCAATTATTAATCCATATTTTCAACTCATCTTTGTAGTCTACCCGTTTGGTATTTTACAATGACAGAGCGTGGGTAATTATTAATCTAACTACCCGTTTGCAAAATCAATTGTAAATCCAATTCATATCATTGAGGTATAACCCTGTTTGGGTTTGAGCATCAGAACCAGTGTCATGCCATCCCCTATGAAACAAGCTATTTTTGAAAGCTCTGGACATGCTGAATTTGGACAGACACTCATTGATCTGAAACAGGAAGTGAGTCCTAACTTTTCCAATGTTGATATTAATATTCATATTCAACATGTATTTAGGCCTGTGCCTTTACTTAACTCACCATGAAGATAAAACATGTGCTTGTGGTGCCAACTGTGTCTGTCTAAAGCAAACCAAGACACTTCTTTTCTGCCTGCCGCACCAATGCAGCCAAGCTAGCACAGGCCAGTTCCTCCGCTCAATATCGCATTCCACTACAGTACGGGATTATTTATGAATCGCTTATAGTGTGGACAAACACATTCTATCATTCAATTTGGTAAGTTCTACCGTTTGTTTTGATATGTAGTTTGTCATGTGGTGAATGATAAGTTTGTGAGCTATGCAGGTCCAGACTATGCAATCCAGTTGCATAAGTACATGCAATGTCATGTAAATTGAAAGTTGATTTTTACTTTTAACAGCACTGGAAATAGCTCAGCTCAGTGCTGTCAAATAGAGTCTTCACAACTTCACTAGTATGTTTTGATTTGTGGTGCCCCCTTTTGGTCTGGATGTGTAACACAGAACACAGAACACATCATTTTTATTAGAGGTATTTACAGTAGTTGATACAATAGCAAATATGGTTTTAGCTAAGTAACTGGGTAAGACATCCTTTTGTTATTATTCAATCAGGATCTGATTCTGTTTTACAGTAGACACATAATAAAGTAAAAATACAATAAGAATAAAATGACTTCTCCAGAAGGAAAAAAAAATAATTCTCATATATCAGGTACATTATGTATCTAATAAATATTATGTCTTGTTATTATTAGCATAATTCTGGTAGACTGGATCGTCTTCCACATTTGCATACACTGATTCAGAAGGGACCATGGTGTCTCCTGCAGATGAAGGGGTTAGTGGTACAGCTGGTGTTCCTGGCAGAAAATAAGGGATGGTGAAATGTTAACTGCTGTTACAATCAAGAAATTTTCTTTGAAGAAGAAGAGAAAAAAATATTGGGCTTGTACCTGCTTTAGGTCTGTTGCATCTGTATATTATGTAAAGAACAAGAAGCAGCACTGTCACCAAGAGACAACATAGACCCACAACACTGTACAGGCCAAGACCTACAAGAGAGTCAAGAATAATTCAAATGAAGCATTTGTTAAATTATGCCACATACTCTGAAATTCAAATGAAGAGTTCAGATCCTCTGTCCCTCTGTCCATTTGTGATAGATTTACAGAAATGCATTTACATAATTTTAAAAAACTTTAATATTAGTCCAACTCCAATTTTAGCAGTTTGATAGAGATGTCTTGGAAATTATTACAAAGACTTTTGCATCTTAACACTTCATATATGTGATGTATAGTAAAAACATACAAAAATGATAGAAACAACAACAGATTATGAAGACAACAACCACATCAGATATCCTTTGAAACAATCCCCATTCGGTTGCGATAGCATACTACAACAGTTTTTGTAACTTAAGCACAATGGTTGTCTGTCATGTTGACCCAGCCAGCTAAGGCATCAAACAACCTGCAAGAAAGCATCAAAGAACCTACACAAACTGTCTTAAAGACCAGTGTAACCTATATTGTTCCATGTGGTTCAGCCTTCCCTCACTTTGAACCAGTACCCGCACACCGCAGCAACGTGAACATGCTACAGAGTGATCTAAAAGGCCAGGCTGCTAGTTTCACTCACTAGTTCAATGGATTCTGGCCTAGCTGTGCATGTAGAATGTCAGTAAAACCTCCAGCCTGACATCTCAAGAGCTTCCTAATCAGTTGACTGGGAGCCTGGGTTTTTCTGTCAACAGGCATAGGGGCTTGACTCCTGATCTGAGGTTCCTGTGAGATGATGGGTTCGAGCCCCGGGCTGGACTGCAGGGGTGACTTTGGTTACACTAGCATGTCACATGTAAACATGTGGAGGGAGATTTGCTAATAACCAGTTCACTACCCCTGTACTCAGTCTCGTAGTCCACACCCTCATATTGTGATATATGCATGTTTTTTTTTTCCACCTTCATACTTAAAAACATTCAGTAGGCCTACTTAAAATCAGAGCGGTAATCAGTGATACTCACTAGTAGTGATCTTCGTGTCGTGATCAGACTGGACGACAGTGGATGTGAGAACAGTCGACGATGATGATAATGATGGTAGCTGTGATGCAGTTGAGGGAGTGTGATCCTCTCTGGTTGACAGAAGTGTGGTGGCTGGTGAGGTAGGCGGTACTGAGACAGCGAGATGCACCTCAGTGAAATTATATCCATTAACATAAATACATATATTATGAGACACTGGCCCATTTTTGTAAAGAACATTGCTGGATTACCTTTTTCGACTTTTAATTTAACTTCAGAGTAAACATCAGTTTTCCAAACCCCTGTTGAGACCCCACACCAATATTGTCCAGAATCCTGTGCAGTCAGTCCAGTGATGGTCACAGAGAAGACTCTAGCAGTGATGTCATCATGTAGAGAGAATCTGCCATTGACTGCTTTGGTCTGACCTCCATCAGTCCTGATGGGAACGTCTCTATGTCCGAGACGAGGACACCATCCTCTGCAGAGGTACTTGGAGTATCCCTCATATCCTCTATCATAGGAGCATCTGATCACTGCTGATGCACCCACATATCCAGTCTCTGTGGTCACAGACTCCACCAAATATATACCTGTACAACACACACACACACACACACACACACACACACACACACACCAAGAACCTTAGTTTAAAATGTAATATATCCAATTATCAGGACACAATCCTAATAACAGACCTGGTCTACTGTACTGTACTGTACTGTACTGTACTGTACTGTACTGTACTGTACTGTACTGTACTGTACTGTACTATACTGTACTGTACTATACTATACTATACTATATTATACTCCAACAACCACTTGCAATCAGAGTTAGATGGCTGCCACTATGATCTGATCGTTTCTGATCAGTGTGTGGTAAGAAAACTGAACTGTTGAGTCCTCAAACCTTGACTCAGTTGCACAGATATATTTGAAACATCTTCCTTTTCCATTTAGCGTAATATATAATTCTGTGATCTGTTCTCAGTAACCTCCGAGGATGGCCTAGTCTCGGCATAGCCGAGACCATCACGGCAGACTGGCAAAACACCAGCTGTCATTCAATCCAATCTCCACTCACAGCCGAATTCGTTGTACACAGGTCGTGTTCTCTTTCCGTCAGCTAACACCAAAATAGTCCCAGCTAGCAAGTTGCTAACCTTTTAAAACAGCTATTAAATGAACTGCGAAACTATATGCATAACTATACAACACACACACACACAGGCACACACACAGAATGGCCTGATATTAAAATAAATAAATAAGCCTAGAAGCTGCATGACAAATACAGGCCAAATATGATGACCTATTGATCATACAAACTGAAAGTGCATTGGTGTGTGTGTACACATGCATGCCCTAGTTGCATGCCCACCCTACTGTCATGTTAGTGTTCAGTAGTGAAGAACAGAGGAACTCACCAGGAAACATATAGAAGATGATCAAATGTATTTCCATGTCTTCCCTTTGGTCTTTTTAAAGTCATGAATCAATCAATCTATCTGTCTATCTATCTGCCTGTCTGTCTTTGTTTCGATTTCTTGTGTACTCATGTAATAATGAACTCTTAAAGCAGTAAAGTAAAATAGGTCTGTATGTCTTGTTGCATTTTTCACTCTTAAAGTGGGTCTGATGTGTTAAGACCACAAAGTAAAGGCACCTCCTCTTTCTTCTCTCAACCACAGACATTAGGTCTGATGACACCCTTAGATGATTCTGATGGGTTTCTGGGTTTTTTTGAGCAGTTGTCATGGTAACGTCCTCTGTGGTCACTGCTAGCAGAGAGGATAAAAGCGGAGTGAGAGGTACAAACAGCTCAGCTAAAACTGTTGTCATGGTGACATCAAGTGTACTCTCTGCTAGTGTCATGTCTCATGCATGTAGACCACCGACAGTTGACTCCCAATGGCTGCTCAAAGCTCAGCTAAAGCTTGTGGTTTGTTGAAAAAACACCCTACTCTCTACTTCCCTAGACAGCCACACCCACAGACAGCCTCTTCTCTGCAGAGCTCTGAAAGGTCAGTTTACCTCTGTACTTGACAAAATGCTGACACAACAAGCAGTGGCATTATGTGCCAGTAATACTCAAGACATGTATAGTCTATACTTTGTCGCTTTGAATACAGGTGTCTGCTAAATGCATAATGTAGATGTGTTAGCTGCAGACTGTTATGTCCCTCCATTACCTGTGGGTGGTGCCATATCGCAGTTTTTGTGTTTTGCTCATATACGTTTCCTCTAGCCTACCTCTGTTCACAGGTGAGACCTGTTGCGAGTGGGCATAGCTGTTGTAATAAAGCCACCGCAGTCCTGACAGTTAGTGGAGAGACTTCGGAGCCAGGTGGCTTCCACCCCAGTTTTTCGGGGAATTGATAAGATTTTATCAATATCGATGCCATTGTCGATTCTGCTTATCGCTCCAGTTCTCTATCAATTCTCTTATCAATCCCTTACCGTTTAGAAGGTATTCTACACAGGTTTTCAGCATCAGCACACAGGCCAATAATATAGCCATGAACACTAAGGTGATATTAGAGCTTCTTAGAATGAGGAAAACCATGTAGTGCTGTGATATCCATTTCAAGAGATCCATTGACAAAGGTCTAAAAAACATGTTGGCATTAATAAGAGGAATTGATAATGTTGCCACTAATACCAGTGAATTAAAGCATTCGATTCTCGATTTTACTCAATTCCTGGTTCTCAATTCCCACGCCTATTTTGCTGTGCCTTGCTGTGTTTTTCTTTAGTTGTCTATTTTTCTGTCAGTTGTCATGACTTACCTTAGTTTTCCACCGTTGTTACAAATGTTTCTTTGTGTCTCTTGCTTTCTCTTTCTCTAGTTTTTGCTCTTCCCTCTCTCTTTCTATCACTCTCTCACTCCATGTTCTTTATCTGGCCTTCTCGTTTTCTTACAATCTTTCTCTCTATCAAACTACTTAATTTTCAGTATGTGGAAACACTAGCACAAAACTTGTGCATTTTAAAATAGCAAAGTTCTTTGCTCACATGAATAGATAAGTTTCTCATCTGTAGACCAAAACCACACAACATCTTCAGCCTGCTAACATCTCAATGAAAGTTTTATCAAAAGGTCACAACACATGCTGTGTTACTTGCACACACAGAAAAGCATCTGCTAACAGAGATAGTGCCTGTGTTGTTGTTTTTTTTTCACATAAACACAAATACACCACAAGGGGGCAGTAGATCATAGTCTATGAAATCACAGATCATCTGAGGGTGTCATCAGACCTAACGTCTGTGGTTGAGATATATATATATATATATATATATATATATATATATATATATATATATATATATATATATATATATATATAGAGAGAGAGAGAGAGAGAGAGAGAGAGAGAGAGAGAGACAGAAGGACCAGATAGATAGATAGAAAGATAGATAGATAGATAGGTCATCATATTTGGCCTGTATTTGTCATGGTCATGCAGCATCTAGGCTTATTTATTTATTTATTTATCAGGCCATTCTGTTTGTGTGTGTGTGTGTGTGTGTGTGTGTGTGTGTGTGTGTGTGTGTGTGTGTGTGTGTGTGTGTGAGAGAGAGAGAGAGAGACAGAGAGAGTACGATTATAGTCAGACGTAGTCCATGGTGAGAGCAAGACTGAGCCAGGGTGGTGACATCACTTTCACAAGGGTTCGTCTTTTGTTGGTGTTTTTGTTTTGTTGTCATTCATCTACTTTTTTTTTTGACTACAGCAATCTCACATCTGGAAGCCAGTTGAAAAGCTTCACTTCCATTTGCAGTGTAGCCTGACCACATACAACCTTCCTCTTTTCTCTCCAAGGGAAAGACCAACTGTGGTGGCATCACTTTTGATTACTTCCACATTCTTTATACTTTATACGCATGCATTACTATGTGGGTGTATGTATGCATATATGTATGTTTTTGTATGTGTGTGTGTGTGTATGTGTGTGTGTGTGTGCCTGTGTGTGTGTGTGTGCCTGTGTGTGTGTGTGTGTGCGCACAGGTGCATATATGTGTGCTTACATGCATGCAAAGGGTTCTCAAGTTTTCAACTCATTTTAGAGTGAGATTTTGGCGGGGCGCGTTTGCGGTAGTTCTTGCAGTGACGACTACTTTGGTCTTTTACAGAATAATATAGCCTGGTTTGAGCATCAGAACCAGAGTGTCCTGCCATCCCCTACGAAACAAGCTATTTTTGAAAGCTCTGGACATGCTGAATTTGGACAGACACTCATTGATCTGAAACAGGAAGTGAGTCTTAACTTTTCCAATGTTAACATTAGAATTCATATTCAACATGTATTTAGGCCTTTGCCTTTACTTAACTCACCATGAAGATAAAACATGTGCTTGTGGTGCCAACTGTGTCTGTCTAAAGCAAACCGAGACACTTCTTTTCTGCCTGCCGCACCAATGCAGCCAAGCTAGCACAGGCCAGTTCCTCCGCTCAATATCGCATTCCACTACAGTACGGGATTATTTATGAATCGCTTATAGTGTGGACAAACACATTCTATCATTCAATTTGGTAAGTTCTACCGATATGTAGTTTGTCATGTGGTGAATGACAAGTTTGTGAGCTATGCAGGTCCAGACTATGCAATCCAGTTGCATAAGTACATGCAATGTCATGTAAATTGAAAGTTGATTTTTAACAGCACTGAGAGTCTTCACAACTTCACTGGTATGTTTTGATTTGTGGTGCCCCCTTTTGGTCTGGATGTGTAACACAGAACATAGAACACATCATTTTTATTAGAGGTATTTACAGTAGTTGATACAATAGCAAATATGGTTTTAGCTAAGTAACTGGGTAAGACATCCTTTTGTTATTATTCAATCAGGATCTGATTCTGTTTTACAGTAGACACATAATAAAGTAAAAATACAATAAGAATAAAATGAAATAATTCTAACTAAAATCACTGAAAAAATATCATGTCAATATGATCTCATATCTCACATACATTATGTATCTAATTAATATTATGTCTTGTTATTATCAGCATAATTCTGGTAGACTGTATCGTCTCCCACATTCGCATACACTGATTCAGAAGGGACCATGGTGTCTCCTGCAGATGAAGGGGTTAGTGGTACAGCTGGTGTTCCTGGCAGAAAATAAGGGATGGTGAAATGTTAACTGCTGTTACAATCAAGAAATTTTCTTTGAAGAAGAAGAGAAAAAAATATTGGGCTTGTACCTGCTTTAGGTCTGTTGCATCTGTATATTATGTAAAGAACAAGAAGCAGCACTGTCACCAAGAGACAACATAGACCCACAACACTGTACAGGCCAAGACCTACAAGAGAGTCAAGAATAATTCAAATGAAGCATTTGTTAAATTATGCCACATACTCTGAAATTCAAATGAAGAGTTCAGATCCTCTGTCCCTCTGTCCATTTGTGATAGATTTACAGAAATGCATTTACATAATTTTGATAAACTTGTCTTGGAAATGATTACAAAGAGTTTTGCTAACAACCAGTTCACTACCCCTGTACTCAGTCTCGTAGTCCACACCCTCATATTGTGATATATGCATGTTTTTTTTTTTTTCCACCTTCATACTTAAGAACATTCAGTAGGCCTACTTAAAATCAGAGCGGTAATCAGTGATACTCACTAGTAGTGATCTTCGTGTCGTGATCAGACTGGACGACAGTGGATGTGAGAACAGTCAACGATGATGATAATGATGGTAGCTGTGATGCAGTTGAGGGAGTGTGATCCTCTCTGGTTGACAGAAGTGTGGTGGCTGGTGAGGTAGGCGGTACTGAGACAGCGAGATGCACCTCAGTGAAATTATATCCATTAACATAAATACATATATTATGAGACACTGGCCCATTTTTGTAAAGAACATTGCTGGATTACCTTTTTCGACTTTTAATTCAACTTCAGTGTAAACATCAGCTTTCCCAAATCCTGTTTTAACCCCACACCAATATTGTCCAGAATCCTGTGCAGTCAGTCCAGTGATGGTCACAGTGAAGACTCTAGCAGTGATGTCTTCATGTAGAGAGAATCTACCATTGACTGCTTTGGTCTGACCTTCTTCAGTCCTGATGGGTACGTCTTTACCTCCGACACGAGGACACGACCCTCTGCAGAGGTACTTGGGGTATCCCTCATATCCACTATCATAGGGGCATCTGATCACTGCTGATCCACCCACATATCCTGTAGTCTTGATCACAGACTCCACCAAATATACACCTGTACAACACACACACACACACACACACACACACACACACACACACACACACACACACACACAGACCAAAAGCTACATGGAAAGGCAAAGAGAGTTACCTTGTCTTCATTATGTAGACGTGAAGAAGATGTGTTTTAACCTTAGGTTAAAATGTAATATATCCAGTTATCAGGACAAAATCCTAATAACAGACCTAAAAAAACACCATTACTTACTTTTGGCTAGTCTGTTCATGGATGAAATATATATATGTAATGTGGAGTGGTCATAAACAGTTTTTGTTAAGCATACTCTCTATGATATGGGGACCTGCTCCCACCTCTTGGAGTCACCAAAAGGACAAAAGTCAATACTTTAAGATGCTAAGTTAATTGAAATTAAATACTGAGTCATTTTGAGATTTGACTTAAAATGTCTACTTGCCTACTATAGCTTTGGTCCCACAATACTATTTTGTGAGGTTATTAAGATAACTTAATAATAATAAACACACCATGTGTCCTTATCTCAGAGAGGTGCTGTTCAGGTGAAAGTAATGATTAAAATGACTGCCCACTCTAGATCGATGTCAAGTATTATAATTGAAAAGGTTCAGACCTACTTTGGCATTTGTTAAGTCTCAACAAACAACAATGTACAAACATTTACATTTATGCAAAGCAACTTAGACCGCTGATGGATGAAATATATATACAGTATATAATGTGGAGTTGTCAAAAACTGTTTTTGTTAAGCATACTTTCTATGATGTGGGGGCCTGTTCCTACGACTTAGAGTGACCAAATAAGAGAAAAGTCAATACTTTAAGATGTAATCATTATCATTAACATTACATCAATCATCACTTACATTTTTGTCAACTATCAATCAGATCAGGGCCAGTCTCCCTTAGAACACCTTAGGTGTAAGTGCCTTGCTCAAGGGCACAACGGTGACAGCCAGGATCTGAACCCACAATACCTGGCATCTAGCTAGAGTGTGTGCTGTTTCTGTTTATTGCAGTACCAAAAGCATCAAAATGAATAAAAGATATGGTTTGTGCCAATAAGTGTTTTTTTTTTTATTATTATTCTCAAGTAAGGATCACAACGATATTGGACACACAAGCCGCCATTGTCTGTGTTCAGTGCACATTGTTTTAAATTATTCTCTCCACTAGCAAAAGGGAGGCAGAGAGAGAGAGAGAGAGAGAGAGAGAGAGAGATAATTGAATGAAGTTGATTACCAAAGTGTGATTTGACTCACTGAATAAAGCTGCAATTTATTTTTCAGAAGCTGGATTTATTTGTTAGTTGCTCCCAAACTAGCCTACACCTGTTGAGGGGAGACCAATAGCTGTGAACAATCTCTGTTACACCTATCAGGCCCAAAGTTTGTGCCTGACAGCATACATTATATCAATATGCAGAAATAGCAAATAAAACGTTATAGAGTGCTAGACAAGGCGATCAGGGAGTTTGTTTACTTTTGTTTTGTTTACTATGTTTATTTTGTCTCCAAACAGTTTGTAGCTCAGTGAAATGCAAAGAAGGTAGTCACTGATGGCATAGGCTATAGTAGGCTAGGCAAAGGGTTCTATAATGGGGATCGGTAAAATTTGACAGGGATCTCAAAATGCACGAGGCACCAGATGAAGACTGGCAAAACACCAGCTGTCGTTCAATCCAATCTGCACTCACAGCTGAGTTCATTGGACACAGGTTGTGTTCTCTCTCCGTCAGCTGACACCAAAACAGTCCCAGCTAGCAAGTTGCTAACCTTTTAAAATAGCTATTAAATGAGCTACGAAGCAAATTCTCTCAGAATATGTCTCAATTCCAACAACTTTGTCATGCAACTTCGTAAATAGGGTGTTTGTCTGACAACCATCCTCTATTGTTTGGCTAAAACAAACAGAAATGTGAATTATTTCTTTCATTTCCAACATCTTTTTACTTTAGTGTAAAATATTATGAAACTCTCTTAAAGATGAACGTAATTGAATATTAAATATTCTGAAAAAGAGAGCTTCCCTCTGAATACATAGAGACATTAAAGGAAACTTAAACTTTTAATACATTTCAGTAAAGGGTTACATCTTCATATGTGTCTGAGCAAGCACACGCACAAGAAAGACAGAGATGTGTAAAGTCATCATTTCAATAAAGTTGTGATGGATAAACTCACCAGCAGAAAGACAGCAGAATATAATCAAAGGCGTTTTCATGTCTTCTTTAGCTTGGATCAATTACACTATAATAGTTGAGGGTTTAGTCTAGCAACTCATTACCACTTGATCTCTATCTGTGTTTAGCTCTCTGTTTATGAGCTTATCTGATATATGTTGATGAGGTGGACGTGAAGTGCAGAGATGTTATCAGTGCAACAATGTCAAAAAACTCCTCCCCCTTCCTGTTTTATTAACCACAACCGACAGCCATGTCTCAAACTTTTAGCCCCTACTATACTTATTTTTGATTGGTCAGTAATCATGTTGTTGTTGTATTTGGTCTTTGTGAAAAGTTTTTGTTCTTGTTTTGTGTGTGTGTGTGTGTCTTCTTGTTCTTGTTTCAGTCAGGTCTAACTGACACTTTCTATATCAGATGATAAAGGTTGAAGATTCATAGTCCATCAAGTTAAGCCTGAGGGTGTCTTTGGCTTACTGAACCACTATGATAAAGCAGCATGACCACTTACTACCTCAAAATGCATCTAACCCTCCATGAAGCGTCTTTATTTTATTTTCTGATGCTGAACAGTTCGTCTCTGCATTGTTTGGTTACCATGAGGCATAAGCAACAGCCTCCATTAGATTCAAGCCCACAGCATTGTGGTGTCTCGAACAACATGCATGACAAAAATAGTTCTCTACTCTGCACAGTATTTCAGAGAATTCATGTGGTCTGTGGCTGTGTGGTCAACAAATGTGACTCAGGCAACTTAGTGAAACTGCAGTCTTTATTCACAATATCAGAGACAACTTATTTAAACAAGTTGTACCAGGAAACAAGTCCAACTAGGGCTGATAATAGCTTGTTTGGTACCCCCTCTGGTATATGGTATTTTATTTCTGGTATTTTATCCAAAGCGACTTACAAAAGAGGATAACATTCAAGCTACACACATGCACGCACGCACACACGCGCACACACACACACACACACTCGACAGAAGGCATGGCACAAATACCCCCACCCACCCCCTTTACATTGTCTTTACAGTTTTGTACAGTTCAATGCAAATACTAATTATGCTATTTGCAAAAGCTACGTAAGGCTTCCCTGGAAGACAACCTGCCTTGCCTATTGATGATAATTACCAAAGGGCTATACATGATCAAGGTCTGCTGCTTGTTATCATAAACAGTGCTGTCACAAAACATTTTAGAACCGAGTTTAAACCAGATGAAGATATTTGGTTGTCTGGTTTCTGTCTGGTCACTGTCCTTCTGTATTCTATATGCAAAAGTATCAGTGTGTGGACTTGGAACGCAGGGAGGGGGATTGTTCCTCTACTCTGCTGCCCCCTTCTGGTGCATTTGTGTTTATCTGTGAGAGTGTGTGTGTGTGTGTGTGTGTGTGTGTGTGTGTGAGAGAGAGAGAGAGAGAGAGAGAGAGAGAATGTGTTCCTGTTCAGGGTGAGAACAAGAGTGAGCCAGTGTTTGTTTGTTTGTTTTTATTGTTGTTATTATTATTTGGAATGTGTACAGCACTCTCACATCTCACATATTATAATATCATACATTTTGACAAAGTAACCTTACTGGGAAGGATATACTTTTTATTAGTATACTATGTAGAATCAAATTCTGAATCAGGGTTAGGGTTAGGGTTAGTGAATCAGTAGGATCTATACACATTACGGATACATAACAAAAAAGATACTGGCAGAATTATAGCTAAATAACTGATAGTTCAAATGAATAAGCAAAGATATTGTCTAAACAGAAAGTCAACAATATCTGTTGTTAGTTTCTGCACAGTTCTAGTAGTGAAAGTGGATCTTCTGAGGTTCCCACATTCACATGCACTGATTCAGATGGGACCATTCTGAGGTTCCCACATTCACATGCACTGATTCAGATGGGACCATTCTGAGGTTCCCACATTCACATGCACTGATTCAGATGGGACCATTCTGAGGTTCCCACATTCACATGCACTGATTCAGATGGGACCATTCTGAGGTTCCCACATTCACATGCACTGATTCAGATGGGACCATTCTGAGGTTCCCACATTCACATGCACTGATTCAGATGGGACCATTCTGAGGTTCCCACATTCACATGCACTGATTCAGATGGGACCATTCTGAGGTTCCCACATTCACATGCACTGATTCAGATGGGACCATGTGTTCGCCAACCTGAAATTAGATTTTACGGAATGAAATGTGTCTCTTTTTCATATCTGACTTAAACTAATGCGGATTTCTAAGGCTCCACAATCTTAACAAATTACAATTATATTACATTGATAACTTATTGTATTTTTATTTATATATTTATGTATTTATGTTTTTGTATCTTGCACTCGCTCCCTCACATTCATTCAGTCTACATCCCAGTGAAATAGCCCACAAGACCTTTTTTCCCTTACCACAGCTGTTGAGGAACTTGTTTGACCAAAAGGTGAAGGGGTCAGTGGAATAGATAGATGGAATGTTAGTGAATTGTAACTGTGCTGTTTCAATTGAAAAAGAAGTAGAAAAAGAAGAAGAAAAGGCAGTTGTACCTGCTTGAGGTGTGATGTGTGTGTATGTCATGTAAAGAACATACAGTGTTACCAAGAGGCAGCCTAAACCCACACCACTGAACAGAAGAAAATCTACAAAAAGGACAAGAATTATAAAACTTTTCTGAAAGTGATATATATACTTGTGTTTAGCAGTTTAAGATCAAAATATCTGAAAAGTTAACCAAGTTAGTGTTTCCATTCAGTATCACACTGCTACAGCACAGTGAGGGATCTATCCTTTATCTTAGGTTTCCACTGTCGAATGACTCAAAGGACCAATCAGCTATCAGAGGTAGAGAGAGGGCTATGTCCTTGCAGGGAGGACTGAAAGGGAGGGAGGGTGACCAAATGGTTGTGAATGGTTCAATATATAATGTATGTCTATTGAGTTCCAGATTCTTGGCACATCTCATGATGTGAGAGACTCTGGTTCACAAGGCTACTGAAAAGTAGGCCTACATGGTGTAAATGCAGCTACATATTCAGGTAGTGTTAACTGTTCGGTCCATGTTGTACCACATTTTCTGTTTTTTCTTCCTAGTGATAGCACTCTGTAATCTCCAACAACAGAGCTATAGTTTGGAAGATCTCTGGAGTACTTTTACCCTAAAGAAAAAAAAAAAATCAGAAAATCCCTGCTGGAAAAAGACAATCAGAAATCATGCAAAAACGCTCTTGAAGCTGGTCAAGCAGGCTGGTCCAGTTTTAAACTGGTCAGACCATTACATCTGAGCCCGTCAAGCTGGACATTGCTGGAGTGGACTGGTCTTGCTTATACAGAGAAATTTTGGAAATCGGACCCCTGAACGTATGATTATCTTAGCATAAAACTCATCATTATTACTTCCTCATCATGTCATGCCTCTGTCCATTTATGAGTTTATGTGTGTGGTCTTGGGTGGATGCACTGTGTGGGCAGTACAGCAATACCATCAGTGCAACGAGTTGCAAAGAGACTCCTACTACTTCCTGTTGTATTAACTCAACCATTTCTCACCCTTTCAGTACTTTCCTAGTTAATTTTACATTTTTAAATTTTAAATTATCTTTATTTCCCTTTATACTTGCTTAGCGTTGCTCAGTTGTTGTTTCTTGTTGAGGTGGAGTTCTCTGAAAGTTTTGGTTCTTGTTCTTGAGGTTCTAGTTTCAAGCCACTTTGAGCTCAGGACAAGTAAACAAGTTTGCCATGTACTAGTACTACAAAAATAATCCTATACTCGGAAGACCACATTGGAGAATGTGGTCTGTGGTCAGAGTTTTCAGAGATTTCCACTTTGGCTGGAGTTTTCAAAGTTGTAAAAATCCTCTGTTAAAGTATTAATGAGGCAACCACATGAATAAATATGCATTTTATAGATATCCAGCTATGTGTAAACAGGTCCAGATATGTGTAAATGCAGTCTATAATGACAACATAGGAATTGTCTTTGCTTTTTACCTTTCTTGTTTTCCAATTAGTGACCTTAACTCCCTAGGCCTGTGCACCTGCTGTTCATTAGATTTCAGACTCTGAAAAGAAAGTAAAAATCTAAAAAGAGGGTGTTTTCATTTGTATCTTTATAGGCAACAGTGTGTGAAAATGGGAAAATAGTTGTTTTCCATTTAATAATGTTCGTAAATAGAATTTATTGTTTTCTCACGGTGGATTTTCCCAGAGGAGGTAAAACAGTCCAATTTCCATTGCAGCAATTAAACAATTGAGATGCAATTTCCAGTCAAGGGGCTCACTACAAAGTTTTGGTGGAAATGTTGATAGCCTCTCAGTTAGCCACAACATCTACTACTTTTTACAACAACAGGTTAGATTAACATTTACAGTGTTAAAAAAAATGTTATGCTTGCTTAGTCACTTTTGTCAAAGTGAAGTTCTTTTTAAGTTGCGGTTCTTGTTTTTGTTGGTCTTGTTCTAGTTTCAATCAGGTGCAAATTCTACTTTGAGCTCAGGACACTTCAGCTAATGTGTGTCTTGTTGTTGAGCTTTCTTGTCATCCACAATGTACAGTACTACAAAAAATAATTCTCTACACTGAAGACCTCATTTGAAAACTCAGATGGGCTGTGGTCATAATTAAAACAACCTGTGCATTTCTATGCAGGTCAAATACACAGCGTTAACAGTGACGCTTGTGTGTGTGTGTGTGTGTGTGTGTGTGTGTGTGTGTGTGTGTGTGTGTGTGTGTGCGCGCACGTGTGTGTGTGTGTGTGTGTGTGTATGTGCACGGATGTGTGCTGTTGCTGTTCATTCTGTGGTGCAGAAAAGAAATCAGGAGGTCTTAACACTTGAAGAGTCAGGAGGAGAGACGATGCAACTGTGGAATATAAACAGCAAAAATGAATGTGGGGTTAAATGACCATTATGCCTACCTGACAAAAGTGTAGAAGAGACCTGGTGCACAGAAGGTGAGGATATGTTGATGGGGTTGCCACAGAGGATGGCATGGAGGATGAGGTGGAGGACTTGGACTAAGTTTAACACATTGTTTCTGCCCATAAGTTTAACACATTGTTTCTGCCCACAACTGGTCTGTTGAATTGTAATAAAGCTTTACGTTAATCAATGAATTGTTAAAGAGCAATAGAAGGAACATTGCCTTTGCAAAGACAAGGTTCAGAATACCTCAGTTTCGTGTGAAAACAGGATCATGTAATGGCCTGGAAAGCATACCGGACACTCGAGGGGAGACGTAATGCAGCTGTGAAAAAGAAATGATGATAAAAATGGCCTGGTTATCCATGGTTTCATATTTTTTTGTAATATCCATAAATTCAAAATAAATTGTCAACACACACACTCATTTAGTATGCAGCTAATGCCATGACTCACTCTAGGGCATTCACGCTAGTTGCTAGCACCTGCTCATACTCAGTTGCAAGAGGTGCTTATGCTAGTCCATACAATACTGTAGTAGTTGAGTTAGTAAACATGAAAGGTTTCTCACGTCGTTTTGAAGTTCAATAAACAAGGATACCTGCTGCTGTAGCTCAGATCTGACTATCAAAAAAATATACTAAACTAACACAGTTCAGCCAAGTTTGGCTTACCTTACTAAAGTTGAAGGTAAAGGTTCTGAAGGTAAAAAAAGTCCAACGTCCGTTTCAATGACTCCATGCTGTTTCTGCTGTGACTGTGTTTCCTGCCAACGGATGCTTACCATGATAGTCAAACCAGCCAAACCATCAAATCATGTGAAAACACACCTTGAAGCAAATCTGGAGTCAATCAACCCATAGCCCTGTGACTGACAAGTGCTGTAAAGTGGAAATAATGAGAATGTGATAAAATGTGGACCGCATAGTGAAACAGCAGTGAAAGCTAACAGATGGGGGCAAGAAAACCTTGTTTTAGTTTTGTTTTGTTGTTCTCTGGAACATTCAGTTAACATTAGCTGCAAGTTAGCAAATTTGGTCAGTATTGTACCACATGTTGTCATTCTTTTACCTTACAACAGCACTTAGCAACATTAAAGAGCGAGGATATGGGCTGATTGAGTCCAGTTTATTCCTTTAAACTGGTCAACCAGGCTGGTCTGGTTTCAAGTGGTCGCACCACCATGTCCCAGTCTGTCAAACTGGAAATTGTTGGAGGCTGACTGGTTAGACTGGTATGGAGAGTTGGCTGGCATATGACCAGTAAAACAGCTAGAATGGTTATCATAAACTGATCAAACCAGCTAAAAAGAATTGTAAATCCCATTGATCTCTCTTGGTAGACTCACTGCTTGTTGATATTACTCTGCCATCAAGTGATCTTGAGTGTGCATTGCTTCAGATTTAAATATATAGTGGAAGGTTATGTGGTTGTGAGGTATTTGAAAAAAAAAATGTTCCAGAATTTACAAAATGCCAAATAAAACACGACAGAAATGGTATTTCGGAATTTTGGAACATCAGCGAACATTATTAACCATGCGGTGAGTTACACATGTTTTAAGACTAAGTATCATTGGTAGGAAAAGAGAACTGAAATATTTGATAAAAAATAAACTGAATACTGAACTGACTGCTACAACTAACTGAATGGGGCACAGAAACTCACTTTTAGTGTCATTTTTCCATGTCACATTAAGGAAACTGGCAATTTTGGCAATTTCTGATTTGGTCTATATTGTATTAAACTTTCTGGTTCTTGTACTTACAGACAGCACTTGGGACTTTAAACAACACTGTTTTGGATTGCATCACACCAGATTTATACTGTATGCTAGCATAACCAGCTTGACAAAATGGGTCACACCCCCATGCACAGCCCATGGCCCAGCCAATCCATCAAAGGCCAGCAAGAGATTATATGAAACCATCAATGAGTTTCGACTATTACAAGTTGCCGGCACACGCTGTCTTACAGACCAGGGTAACCTGGTAATCATTTCTTATTTGATTAGCAAGATTGATTAGCTGCTCTCATATATGATATGTGGTATTGGGAGTTGATCATCACAGTGAAGACTCGACCCACGAGGACACGACCCTCTGCAGGTACTTGGAGTTTCCCTCATATCGTCTATCATAGGGGGCATCTGATCACTGCTGATCCACCCACATATCCTGTCACCTCGTTCACAGACTCAACAATGTTAATACCTACACACACACACACACACACACACAAAGAGAGAGAGAAATAGAGAGACAGAAAGGAAGAACCTTATTTTAAAATGTAATATGTGTACTTTAAATATGCTATGTAAGTGTCAGGGCAAGACCCTAATTTCATGCACAACAATTTTCAGCATGTTTGAACATATCAGACATACAAACATCAACACAGCCCAACTGGATCTAGTTTTGTGCCAATACTGCCCAACTGGTTTTGGTTCATTTTCATGTAGAATGCATGTCAGCTAAAGATAAAATACAATTAATATCGAAATTTTGCTGAATGTCCCTTTTCTGAGAATTTTCACTTGTTGTGGTAGCACCCCCTCACACCTACTCAATGGCTGCACAGGTGTAGTCAATCTTAAAATGTTTTAAACTTTTGTTGGTAAAGATGTGAAACTCATGGTCAGAGGCGTTACATTATAGTAAATGGTCAACTCTGAGCCCTGTGTGGCTTGGCTAATGGTGGAGTCTTGGTCTGTTGTTTCCCTGACTGGGTTAGAGTGCAGTACAGTACAAGTACAAGTAATTCAACTTACTGATGCCTTGTTCCTTTGCAATATTTCCAGTTCACATCAAGTGTTTCCTTGGAAAACAATGAAATATCTACGTGATACTTATGGTAGTGTATATATATATATATATATATATATATATATATATATATATATATATATATATATATATATAATGTATATACATTATAAACATTCATTGACATACATATATAAACATTCATTCACAGATTGGCCACTTACCAGACCACATACCAGTCATTGTCTCCAGGGCATCGGTGGTGTTAGATGCTTGATTTGAGACTGAAGGTGGTGAGACAGTGGGGTCTTCAGTGGATAGCAGACCTTTAAGCAGAATGTTTCACAGTGATTTTTTTAACCTTTAATAATGTTCAGCGCCAGCTCTGAGTAAATGTCAGTTTTCCCTAACCCTGTTTTAACTCCACACCAGGACAGGACAGGAGTGTCTTTACTCCCCCAGATACACCTTTGCAGAGGTACTTTTTCTGAAATGTGTTGATTTGGAATGGAATGGCCAATTTTTTTATCATCTCCTTCTAAGTATTTTATCTGTTGACACAAACAGAAAGGATGGTTACATTTTTTTTTTCTTGTTCAGATCACATCACATCTGAAATCTGTCACTCAGAACATCCATAACTCCGCAACACAACTGCAAAACACCACATTATAACTACCTAATTCTTGACCTTTGACACAGTTTAATTTTGTAAAAACCCTTTTTGCAAAACATAACACAACTCCATACCTAACACACAAAATAATTCCAGGAAATAGCTTGTTTTCTGTTATCATACTCAGAAATCCCACACTTATTCACCAAAGCTTCATACTGATTTCTCGTGTGTGCAAACACTCACTGCTTTACTGAACACCAACCATTTTTTGCCTTAGTATAGTCTATATATATATGTGTTGGCAAAAGGTCAGGTTGCGAGTTTTAATCATTGACAATATCATGACAATATTGAAGAGCACACACAGACACACACACAGAAACACACACACACACACACACTAACTCGCTGGTAACTACTTGGCTGCTGGTTCAATCCCTGACTGGTGGACCATGGCAAAAGAGCCTATGAGCAAGGCACCTAACTGCTCACAGCTCCGCTACAGCAGGCAGCCGACTGCTCTGGGTTGGTGTGTGTTGTGTGTATTTTACCATCACGATTTGGTTAAATGCATAGGCCAAACTTCCCTCACTATCATATCACATTTTGTGTGTGTATCTGCTAGTGCTCTTATGCCATGGGGCATGGGTATGTGTGACATTCTTTCTTCACACACACACTGTCACGGAACAGAGCAAGTCGGACCCAAAAGCGTCACATAATAACAGTTTATTTAGGGTAAAGGGGTAAGGGAGTTTGTGGATGCTCTTCGAATGGCGAGTCAGATAACCAGGGCTGGGGAGCAGCAAGACGAGGACAGGCAGCGGGTCAGAAGCCGGGCTGGAGAGCAGAGCGTAGGTCGTGGACAGGCGGAGGTCAAATGCCGGAGCAGCAGAGTGTAAACCAGGGACAGGCGGAGGTCGGTACCAGGGCAGGAGAGCAGAGCAGAGGTCAATCTGTCCAAAGTCATCAGCGGGAAGGCAATCAGTCAGGATACGAAGAACAGAGGGCGGGGGCAGGAAGGAGAACAGGACAGAAACAGAGGAACAGACGGGCGACAGAAACACAGGATCTTCGGGAAACGGGGTTCGGGAGCAGGAGCAGGAGTCAGGGTCTTAAATGCTTGCCTTGCGTGAGTAGCAGTAGGTTTGCGGACGGTCTGACGGGGAAACACTGAGAGACAGGGGTTTAAATACACAACAGACAACAGGTAACAAGTAACAAGTGGGAGTAATGATTGAATCAGAGAGGCGTGAGTGAATGGGAGGGGCAAGTGATCAGGAAGAGACCGGGTGACACTGACAGACAGGCATGACTCACACAAAATAAATAAATAAAGGGAAATTCTGAAACTTTAACTTTGTTATTAATTGTGATTGATCCTGATTAACTGATTAACCACATTATTATTATTATTATTATTATTATTATTATTATTATTATTATTATTATTATTATTATTATTATTATTATTATTATAAATCGATTGACAGCAGTGATGGTTTAAAGTTACATATGTATAGCAGTACATGTGTGTTTTTACCCAGGCTACCACAACTCATCAATTACAAAGTAATTATGTGTTCCTTTGCTGTCTTTCTGAGTAAATAATTTCACCCTCCCTATTCTGCCCCAGTGTTGCTGAATCATTGGCACTAGGGCTCAGTTGTGATTCAATAATTGTAGAATAGTGCATTGTGGGAGATGTAGTTTCTTCAGGCAGACTGTAAATGGAGTAAATGACAATGTCCTGAGAATTGCAGTAGATGGGCTGCTCTGTGGT
Organism: Tenualosa thibaudeaui; assembly: GCA_027481765.1. Lineage (NCBI taxonomy): Eukaryota > Metazoa > Chordata > Actinopteri > Clupeiformes > Clupeidae > Tenualosa > Tenualosa thibaudeaui. The sequence goes on from JAIFZK010000036.1 coordinate 697,523, forward strand.
TTTCCTGACTGTGTTGACAGTGGAGTGCAGTGAGGGTTGGTCATGGGGGCCTGCAAGGTAATACAGGCTGCTACTGGACACTCCGGATTCAGGGACACTCCCCAGCTCTCCAGACATCTCACAGACATTGGGCTAGAGGGCATTAATGTCACATTTATACAACATTAATAAAACATTAACAAAACATGTAAAGAGTTCTTATACTGGCTTACTAACAATGTTATATGTCATATCTTTCTTATGTATTCATGTGTTGGTAAGGCTGACTGAAATGACCTGTGTTATGATTAGTGTTATCTCCTTGTCACAGCCCTTTAGACAATGGTTTGTACATTTTATCATACTAGCCAATGACCACTAGATTTAGTTTGATTACGTTTTGTCCAGATACTAAATTCAGCTGAAGTGGTATGGTGGTGGTGAAGAGGTATGTTGACTGACAAAGTAATAAACACAATTTCGCAACTCTGTTAGTTTGGTTTCATCTGCGGTGGGGCTTTCCATAAATGAATATATTCATATAATAAATTAATTAATGAATTCGAAAGCCCCTTAACTTTTGGTTTGATTATAAAATATCTGTCTTACCTTGTCCACACACTCTTTGTCTTGAAGGTCGAACGGGCTACAGTCTGTGAGAGACCAGAGCAGAGAGTGGGAACAATGTGAGTGAGGTGAGCACTAAGTTTGTGTGTGTGTGTGTGTTTGTGGATCGGTGGGTGCAGATATTTATATAGTCCTGATCACAAACTTAGATCAATAAATGGTCTCACTCACATGTGACTTGGACTTCATACAACAATAGACCTGATGATTTGCTGATGATGTGACTCATTAAATATGTATGAGCAGATGATTGTAATACTGATGTTAAATGTCTATCTGTCAATCCAGATAAATAATTAAAGTCTTTGTGTGAATGTGTACCTGCAGATTGCTTGTTCCTTCTTTGTTTGTAATAGAAGGCCGACCAACCCACTGTCGCTATGAACAACACAACCACAGCGATCAGGATAATGATAGAGAACCCTTGCTCCACTTGCAGCACAGGAGCACTTGGCTGACCTTTGGAAAACAGGGTGGATGGACACACATTATATGAACATCAACTGATGTATATGTATGGATATGAAAATATCTATATTTTAAATGTAATATTGCATATGAATATAGTAGATTTCTGCTTGTTTTCTAAAATGAATGTATTAATGCGTGTGTAAAGTCATGGACACTATTCTTATAAATCTGACACAATAAAGGCCTCCATACACCGGCTCTGACATCATTGCTGAGCACTTTCTAATTTGACTGCGCACTGTGCACAGCGAACATAGCATAGTAGCCAGTGGAATCACTAATGGACTTTATCAAATGGCTCTGACAAAATGACCTGAATCACAAACAACAGGCAGCGGTGGTGGCAGACTTCGGTGCTGTTGTAGGGGGTTCTATTGGAGACAATGGAATAGAACGATGGAAGCACAGTGCTCTGCATTCAGTCTGAGCCAGTGAGTGCAGGCCTGAGGAGTAATCAAATTACTGTCTCATACGTATGAGGTTGACAGTCTTGGAGGGGATTGTGACCTACCAATTGTTGTCTCCAGGACTTGGTCAGTGTTGGAAGTTTGAGATGAGAATAAGGTTGACGATAGAGATGGAGGTGATGTTGAGAGACTGAGGTCTTCAGTGGATGAATGGATTTTTGTTGTAGGGGTGGGAGGGGGACCTGACACAGGAAGTGACAAACAGAGGATGTCTTGCATTGAATCACACATTTCTCCTTTAAAATATTTAGTTTTGTTGTTTTGCATAAATGTGGCTTGATGTTTACCTTTTATAACATATAAATCCAGCTCAGTGTAAACATCATAGTTTCCAAACCCTGTTTTAACCACACACCAGTACTGTCCAGAATCCTGTGCAGTCAGTCCAGTGATGGTCACAGTGAAGACTCTAGCAGTGGTGTTGTCATTCAAAGAGAATCTACCATTGATTGCTTTGGTCTGACCTCTTTCAGTCCAGACAGGAATGTATTTACTCCCCCAGATACATCTTCCTCTGCAGAGGTACTTGGAGTTTCCCTCATATCCTCTATCATATGGGCATTTGATCAGTGCTGATCCACCCACATATCTAGTCTGTCGTATGACAGACTCAAGAGAATTAATACCTGCATGTATTAATACACACACAAACACACATACACACACACAAACACACAGACTTTGGTGGGCTGCAAAACACTTGCAGACAAATTCACATCTTGACATTCAAAATGAAATGTCACTGTGCTTACTAACTCACCAACAAGCAGGGAGAAGAACGTGATCAAAGGTGTTTTCTTGCCTTCAGTTGGAAGGAGAACAGGAAAGAATTCTGAAATGTATTCCATTAGTAAAGTGGGCTCCTCGTCTGTATCTCAATCTGTTTGTCTGTTTGTGTATGTCTAGTGGACACAGGCTAGTTTGTTGAGACTGAACTCTCTCTCTCTCTCTCTCTGTCTCTGTGTGTGTGTGTGTGTGTATATTTGTGTATATGGTCTAGTGGACTAAAGAAAGTCTAGTTGGTTGAGACTGCACACAAGGCTCCTCCTATTTCCTTTCTGAACCACTTTTAGGTGGTGTGTGTGTTTGTGTGTGTGTGTGCGTGCCTTATTACCATTTCACTAGAGTAAATACCCTGCCTCGTATTCGTTTTAGAAAAGTTCCTGTGATGAAACAAGGCCTACTTTTAGACCGGTCAGAGCACCGTAGACCTACTGAGACTCCAATGGTGCGTGGCTAGACATACCCGCTGAGCAAAACTAAATCTTTAGACTATCTCCCTGTGTCATCACATTACAACACCAGAACAACCCTTACTGTTAATCAGGTTTAATGTTACACATTGTTATGGTTTTGCTTAACAATCCCAAAAAAATAAAATTATTCTTCACTGTTCATGTTAGAATGTCACTATTTGTGTTACAAGACCATCCAGCTACTTTTAGGACATTCCCAGAATCAGAAAAAAAAGAATGCGTCTCGTTGTCATGGTAACTTGAGGAGGTGACACATATCAAATTTGAAGACCACCCACAGACGGGTAAGAGCTCAGCTGAAGCCTGTGGTTTGTTGAAAGGTCACAGGATAGTGCAGTGGCTTGTAGGCCTGTTTTTAGTTGTAGCTTCAGTTCAGATGCATCAGTAGTGGTGACTCAGGAGTAGTAGGCTTGAATATGACATTTGGCCCATGTTTTTTTATCATGGGTGCAGTCAGGTTATGGACTGATGGATCAGCACTGTCCTGTGGTTTACACACAGTGCAGCTGATACTGGGGAATTTACTTACAAATTTGATCTGTAGTTGTCAGAATAGATCCTTTAGAATAGGTCCCTTAGAATAGGTCCTTTAGAATAGGTTCTTTAGAATAGGTTGTGAAACACAGGTTGGTATTGACTGATAGTAGCATGAGTACAACAGGATCAAGACAAACAGTTCACATGCAGGACTGTTGGTATTCTGAAGGTACCATGCATGCATACATACACAATGTGTGGCTGTTGTTTTTGCAAACACCCTGACTCACTCTCCCCTGACTCTCAGATTGCAGGGGTGTAGGTAACCTTCATCAGTTAGTTTTTGACAATATTTAAATGTAATTACCAATCAAAACCAATAGGGGGATACATGCAATATATATCATGACTTTGCTCTCTCTCATCAACTCTTTCCTTTTACTCATAAATTTAATGGTCCTTCAGTTCACTACCTTTTTGTCCTGCATTAGCATACAGCATAATATTGCCACCGCAGTTTATGTGGCTACGTGGAGCTAAATCCAAATATTTCTCTCAATGAAGATGTGTGTTTCTCTTATGTACTGTTCAAAATACATTGGTTCTCTGTTGTGTTTCTTTATTGGTTATCATCTGTGCTAACCCAGAGAATGCAGTTAAATGCATTGCATTATGGGTATTGTAGTTCTAGACCACAAAGATGAAGACCTAAGTCCTTATAAGCCAAGTCCCATCATTCAATGGCCATCTTGGTGAAGCCTTAGGCAGTTATTTTGGGTAACAAGTGCATTCCCTATCTAAATGAATGGGTAGATATACAAATCTACAGATTGTCAGGTCATATTTACTTACAAAGTCTATAGTGTGAATCCTTGTATAAAACTGATTTTAACAATGACAATGTCTTGACACACAGGTGGAACCACAAGGCCTTTGTTCTTCAGACATGACTGGTGAAAGAGGGAAAAACAGACAGTAAAAGAGAATGAGAGCAGTAACAAACTATGTCAAATATGTGCATGTAATGTTAATATAACTATAACTATAACTATACAAATAATATAACTAATATTCCCCCAGGAAAATGTTCAATGTTAAGTGTTAAACATGATAGCAAGTACAAATGTTTGTCCAATAGCTCACCTCCATTCGCCCTCAGCATTCCAAAACACATGCTAGCGCTAAGGGCATAGTGTTGCACATGCAAATAAATTGCTATTTTAGTATTTTTACACCATTAACAAAGCTCAAAGTAGCTCCACACTTCACTGGTAGAATTCTGAGGGCCCTGACATTTAACCCGAGGCACTGAGAGCTTTGTGTAAGTGTATAGATGTGTATAGAGCATTAAATAGACTGTTTGAAAAGACAGTACCTTGACTTGTCCAGTAGAGGGACCTGATTGCTGGGATACTGATACAAAACATCTACATACTGAAGATTCTGACTAAGCCTACCTGCTTTCACAGCCTTCGTGATCAGGACTGTTGATGAGAGTTGCCTACAGTGATGAGAGACTTCACTTGAGACATAGAGACTCTTAATTTTGCTGTGTGTCTGTCTGATGTGCCTCTGAATTGTTAAGCATCTAATGGAACATAACCTAGTAGCCTAGCCTAAGTGAAACAGAGCTTGGATAGCAGCTCTGTTGCTAGCTGACAACATGAAAGCTAGATAGCTTCAGCCTTCCTGAAAAACTTAAACCAATGAAGATGGAGACAATCAAGATGGAAAATCAAGGTAATCAAGTTTTTTTTTTTTTTAATAAACTATCTGCTGGGGGCAAACAGAGGTGGGCTATTCAACAAAAGTTCATATTCGTTATCATATTTTAATACACCCCAAGTCCATTTCATACTGCACATATCCTTGAAGCACAGTAACAGTATCCCTCTGTGCTCACTATTGCATACTCTACAAAATGATTATGTGTACTTTAGACAAAGGGATACTCAGATGAAAACAGGAAAATTTAGTTCAGAGATTTAGAATTGTTTTCGTTCAGCTTCAGTTCTCAAAATACTCTGTTTAACTTCCAAATGTATTCTTTTCTCATTCTGATTTATTTATGTGTGTGTGTGTGTGTGTGTACCTGCTTTTTCTCATGTACCACATGTTTAAGAAGACAGTTGTCAGAGCCAGTACAGACACAATGATAACCACACGTACAGCCCAGTAGGTCAAACTGAACTCTGAGCTGAAATTATGAAATGGAAAGGAAAGGAGGTTTGGAGAGAAAAACAGATACATACTTACATGCAAACTGTAGATACATACATGTATGCATACATACATACATATGAGGAGCCACTCAAGACATTCTGGCCCTCTCACATACATATATTCTCACTCTCACATACATACATTCTTCTTTCACATACATACATTCTCCTGTCACAAACATTCTCCTTTCACATACATACACTCTTCTTTCACATACATACATTCTCCTTTCACATACATACATTCTTCTTGCACAAACATACATTCTCCTTTCACATACATACATTCTTCTTGCACAAACATACATTCTCCTTTCACATAGATGTATTTTCACACTCACATACATACATTCTCCTATCACATATGTGTACTTTTACTCTTGCATACCTACATTTTACACCTCTCACATACATATTTATTGCTCTCACATACATATATTAGCCTCTCACATACATGTATAGGGATAGAGGGTAACATAACTCATACGGTATTATTGAGGAACTCCAGGCAGGTGCACTAAACGAAGCCATCGCGGTCCTGAGGGGGATTTTGGCCTCCCTGCAGTTAGCCAACATATCCTCGTCTGCTGAGCAGATAAAAAGAGGAACCAGTACTACTGTTCTACAAACGAGGATGCTATAAGTTAATAAAGAGCATAGACTAGGCTTCTTTTAGAAATATAGGGATCTGGAAGCGGGTACAATATTTTCATAATTATTTTTTTTGCGGTCCGAGTTGCGGGTGGATTAGTTGAAAACATCGGTTGGGTGCGAGTCGTTCATAGGACATGGACTCGTGCATCACTGCAGCGTACCCCTTCATAGCCTAATATGCACATAGGGAACATTTAAGTCATGACAATCGTTGTCTGACAGAAAACATCTGTGCAGCGCTGTTTGATGTTAATAATAAACGCCTCTGTCTTTCTGCCCGTGATATTGACCCATTGCCTGGCCACGACTTGTTCTCCGTCTGCCTCTCCTGGTTTTTGACCCGTGATCTGCCTCGACTACGCTCTACGTCCCAGCCCTGGTGTCTGACCCGCCGCCTGCCTACGACTCTCGCCTGCTCTCCTGCCACGGCTTCTGACTCACCGCCTGCCCGACCACGAGTGCTCCTGCTTGCCCCTCCCCGCTCTGCACGCTTCCTACTCCTCCGCGCCGAGGGCGCTCTCACAGAGCACATTCACACTCCAATTCCCCCTAACCCTTAAATAAAGACTGCAAACTCGCTGCAAACGTGGTCCACTCTGTCTGTTTCCTGACAGATACCAAATGAGGGAAAGAGGGATCTGACACTAGCTATCCCATAATTAAATAAATTTGATATTGCTGTAAGAGAAATGCACCAAAATTTAGCAATAAGCCATGAGAAGCCATAGTTCATGATTATTTTACAACGTGAAGCAGAGTAAGCTAAGAGTTGCTAAGTGACGCACAAATGCAGCCACCACAACTTTGGTAGGGTGCAGTAATAAAGATTATTAACTGCAAATTAAGAGCTAGTCTGAATTATCTGCTTTAGAACTGTGCACTAGGAGATGCAGGTGATGTAGTTACCTGATCCAACAGTCAGCAGCGCTGTGGATAAAACCTTGTATACAGAGGGAGAGGAAGTGGGAACCAGAGGAGTTGGAGTTGGAGTTGGAGCCTGGGGAACTGAGAGAGAGAGAGAGAGAGAGAGAGAGAGATTACTATAAGTTCATTGTGCTGACGCTTTTATGCAAAACTATTCAACTTCGGCCTCCCTGAGTGGCATTTGTGTCGAAAAATGCACAATAAGTCACATACTTACTTACTTAACCACTTCTCTAGCATATTCGACTTAAATACTGAAAAAAAAAAAACAAGATAATGCACTTCTTCTAATTGTTACCTTGTATCACACCCAACTGCACCTTTGTGTACACGTCTGGTTTCATGTTTAAAGTAATGCCACACCAGTACTGTCCAGAATCCTCTGCAGTCAGTCCAGTGATGATCACAGTGAAGATTCTAGAACTGATGTCATCAAGCAGAGAGAATCTCCCATTAACAGCACTGACATGGCCTCTTCTAGACTGGACAGGAATGTCTTTGCCTTCGACACGAATACACTTTCTTCTGCAGAGGTACTTGGGGTATACTTCATAACCTCTATTATAGGGGCAGTTGATCACTGCTGATCTTCCCACATATCCAGTCACCTTAATCACAGTCTTCACAGACTGAGCACCTACACAAATACACACACACACACTGTCAGACTTGTGACTTGCTGTAGTCCGCCAGACCTAATACTTTGGTAGCAATATTTTTTTCAAAATTCTAATTCTTACCCTTGAATAGAGGTCCTGTTTTGTGTGTGTGTGTGTGTGTGTGTGTGTGTGTGTGTGTGTGTGTGTGTGTGTGTGTGTGTGTGTGTGTGTGTGTGTGTGTCTGTGTACATTTGTAAAGAAACTTACCAGCAAGTACAGTGCAAAGAGTGATCAGAAGCCGCATGTCTTCTTTACCATGGATCAAATCTGCAACAGCTGATGATCTGATTGACGCCACAGCATTTAATTCATGAGTCTTTCATCCTGCGCTCTCCATATATCTGTGTTGTGTTGAGCCTCGCTCTCAACACAGAGCCTCGCTCTGTTAGTCTTTGACTTTAACACACTTGTTTTAATTATGGCATATAGTGCTGTGTTTTTAGCCTAGCGCAATAGCTGTTTCCTGACCATGGTTTCGATGATGCACTTGTGCCATGTAAAGACCAGCAGAACACTCCCCCTCCTTCCTGCCTCATTAATCATAGCCTGCAGCCCAGTTTTCCATTCTTTCTTTGTCTTGCTTGTTCTCTGCTCTCTCTCTTATCAATTTTATTGTCATTTTAATTGTTTCTTTGTGTCTGAAAGCTTCACCATTATTGTTTTTGGAAATGATGACCAAACTGAAGTTCGAACAGAAAGTTATGAAGAATGTTGCCCCCTTTGTAATTATAGAGAATAGGGTGGATATTGAGCTTGATTATCTTTGACAAGCGGTCAGTTATTATATTGTTGTTTGTTTCTTGTTACGTTGTCATGTGTTACATGGTCCCCACAGAGTGAACTCCTGTGACCTGTGGCTCTGATGAGCTCGAGGCTTTCCGTCACGTGAACAAAAGCCTATAGATAGCAGAGGAGATTCTCCAGTGTGCCTCTGATGTCTCATGCCCCCTGCTGGCCAAAATGTCTAATCGCAAGAAATTGAACGCTTACTTTGTCCTTTAAATGACACAGTACAAAAAAACAAAAAACAAAAAAAAAACATATGAGCTGAATTGATGCAGCTGCTATCTATAGTTTTACTTGTGAAATACCAAAACAATATCCAGACCTTCAGACCATGTATAATTCACAAATCCATAGTACAAACATTTATTTCTCATTATGGGGAAACACACCTCTTTAATTGTCCTTCATTTCTCCCTCTCTCATCTCATCTTTCTCTTTCCTGCCACCATTCTTCTCTCCATTAGCACAAAATACATAATATTGCCTTCACAGCTTCATATGGCTACAAGGAGTTACTAGCATTTTTTATTTATTTATTTTTTTCCTGAGCAAAGATGTATATGCTTCTCACAGTTCTTTCATGCTTCTCAGTTCAGTGCCTTTCTGATGTCATCTTAATTGGTTGTCTTCAGTGTCAACACAGAGATTAGTTATTAAATGCATTGCTTTATGGGTGATGTAGTTCGAGGCCAGGCCAAGACAACTGTGGTTTTGTCCTCATTAAGCGGTCCATTCCTAGACACACAAATGGAATCACAAGGCCTTTGTTCTTCAGGGACGTGACTGCCAAAAGCACTGACAAATCATAAATAGAAGGATCAGTGAAACTGTAGGGAGTGAATATTTCTTTAACACAGAACTTGGCATCAGCTTTGCTCAGCAGCAGTATATGTATGTATGTATGTATGTATGTATGTATGTATGTATGTATGTATGTAAGCATGTATGTATGTATGTATGTATGTATGTATGTATGTATGTATGTAAGCATGTATGTAAGCATGTATGTATGTATGTATGTATATATGTATGTATGCATGTATGTATGTATGCATGTATGTATGTATGTATGTATTTATTTATTTATTTCTAACATTCTTAAAACAGCTGGTATGTACAGTACTGTGTGTGTGTGTATGTATGTATGTATGTATGTATGTATGTATGTATGTATGTATGTATGTATGTATGTATGTAAGCATGTATGTAAGCATGTATGTATGTATGTATATATGTATGTATGCATGTATGTATGTATGCATGTATGTATGTATGTATTTATTTATTTATTTCTAACATTCTTAAAACAGCTGGTATGTACAGTACTGTGTGTGTGTGTGTGTGTGTGTGTGTGTGTGTGTGTGTGTGTACCTGCTTGTTCTCCTGTACCATATGCTAAAGCACAGAGCCATTAAAGTGAACAAAGACAGAATGATGGTCACACGTACAACCCAGTAGTTCAAAGAGAGTGTAGGACCCAGAGAGCTAAATGAAAATAATTAAAAGTTTGAGTGAAAACTGCAGTGATACTGTAGATAGATAGATAGATAGATAGATAGATAGATAGATAGATAGATAGATAGATAGATAGATAGATAGATAGATAGATAGATAGATAGATAGATAGATAGATAGATAGTGCTCACCTGTTGTCACAGGCCTTAGGAGACGATTGTGCTGAGAGAGAGGGAGAGAGAGAGAGAAGGAAAGAAAGAGAGAGATATTTTTAGGATCAGGCACTCTGTTTATACTCTTCATCTTGACACAATAATATGTTTGGTTTGCAGAAATGATGAATTGCAGATTTTACATGCTGAAGTGAATACATGATGTTGAGGTCAAATTATATAGAATTTCAGTTGTGATCTTAGGAATGCGCTAAATTCGTTGAGGTAAAAAAAAACAAAAAAAAAACAAAAAAACTGGAGTGTGATTGTCAGGTCTGCATCAGATCTGGCCACGACCACACCCCCTCACTCCGCCTCACTAACTCACAGTTCGTCTCCTCGTTCGCAGTCACTTCCTCATGCACGATCACCTTCACCTGAATTCTAATTGGTGTCACCTGGTCTCCACGCTACATATGTGTCTCCCCCTGATTTCCTGGTGGCTGGCCTCGTCATTCCTCCCAAGGATTCTCCCCGAGTCAGTTGCTTATTCTTGTATCTCCCGCGAAGTCTGTGTGCCTTGCATTCCGTGTTTGTGGACTTTCCGTTCCGGTATCATAGAAACCTGTGTTCCACTGTGTGCTTTGATTTGTACTTGTATCCTTCTGTATTCTTGTTAAGTTTAGTTTTGTCTCTAGAACTTCTGAGTGTTATAGTTGTGTTTTTTAGTCCTCAGCTATACGTAGCTGACGTTGACCTGAGTTGGGCTTTTTTTGACACTTTCTGTTAATAAAACCCCATTTGTTTTACAAAGTCAAGTTGTGTCTAGTCTGTGCCTGACAATGACAGAGTTACCTGGTACCAAATTAGCTGAGAACGACTGTAAATTAGGACAGAGATGTGATGTAGTTACCTGGTCCAATAGTCAGCAGTGCTGTGAAGTAAACGGTTTGTTCAAACGGAGAGGAAGAGAAAAACTCAGGACACGGAGTCTGGATCGGGCTTGGCAAGGTAGCTGTAAGAGAGAGAGAGAGAGAGAGAGAGAGAGAGATAGTTAAAATATTGTAAATGACAAAAAAGCCTAAAAACTATACACTGGAGATACTGTACATCTTCTAACCATCACCTGGTATCACATCTAACTCCACTTCAGTGTACACGTCATGTTTCAGGCTTAAACCAATGCCACACCAGTATTGTCCAGAATCCTCTACAGTCAGTCCAGTGATGGTCACAGTGAAGACTCTGGCAGTGGTGTCATCATGTAGAGAGAATCTCCCATTGACAGCTGGATTGATGTTGCCTTTTTTGATCTTGACAGGGATGTCCTTGCCCTTAATGTGAATACACCTTCCTCTGCAGAGGTACTTGGTGTGTCTATCATATTGTTTCTTATAGGGGCATCTGATCACTGCTGATCTACCCACATATTCAGTCACCCTGATCACAGACTCCACAGACTGAGCACCTACACAAACAAACAGACAAACACACACATACACAAAGAGAAAGACAGAGAGAGATATAAGTTCTTTTGAAAGTCTGAGGTGTGTGTGTGTGTGTGTGTGTGTGTGTGTGTGTGTGTGTGTTGGCTGGTCCAGAACCATATCTGGAGATCTATATGCAATGTACAAACCAGATTCTGAAAACAGACATTTGATTATGACCCCTTTAGGTTGTAAGCATGTGTTCAAAATTTAAACGTCCAGAGTCAGTATTGCGCAAAAGGAGGCAAATTTAGAGGAAGGCAGAATCTGCCCGGCCCACATTCAACCACATAGCCTATTGCCACATAGCAGAGCAATGCATCTTTCTACAGAATATTTGTGTGTTGGTTACTGGTAGGTAGTATATTTTATAAATAAAATATTGTGTGACAAATGTCATAATTGGTATCGTAGCGACAATAGAACGGACCAGTTAAGATAATATCAAACATGATGATTCAGACTGATTCAGTTGTAATAGCATCATGACTCAACTACTGCTGATTACCTCAGTTTACTTTAAACTGACCCCAATGTTCTATCAATTGAATTTGAAAAGTATCCTTTTTGTGTTTGTTACACAGTATTATTATTATTATTATTATTATTATTATTATTATTATTATTATTATTATTATTATTTAATAACTTCGCATGAGAGTATAGCTTCTCACTATATTATCAGAATTTGCGGGTCAGGTTGGGTTCTGGTAGTTAAAAGCCTATTGTTTTGGTTCAGGCTGGATGGATTGATAAAAAAAAAAACAAACAAACAAACAAATGTGTCGCTATTGCGTGAGTGGTGGTCATATCTAACACTTCTTGGTATTTAGATCTTAGTATGGGTTCTGAAATCTATGTTTTAATAATAAGAATAACAATAAGAACTAAATATTATCACAACACATGATTACATAGAATTAACAATTCCTCAATTTCTGCACACGATCATGAAACCTGTTGACTCACATGTCCTCTGTTTAAACAAGGGAAACTGGGAGCAGAACGCCCACACACTATTTTACACTCTATTTGTTAGATTGAACTAACAAGTTAATTCAGTGCATTGCAAGTCTGTGGCAAATAAGTAAGGGCATAACTATAGTGATGTTTTGTCTTGTTAACAGTATTTCTCCATAATCCATTTGACATTGAAAAGATGTCCAAGACGTTTGCAAAGAATTCCAAAACTAGACATTCAGAAGAGATTTACATCCTCAAGGGATGTTTTACTATCATTGGGTGAGTTGTTTCATGTTGTGTTTGTGTGTGTGTGTTTGAATTAGTGTGTTTATAAATTAACTCTACTGCATGTCAATATCATCTGTACCCTCAGGGCACATTTTTACATTTTTTTAATGTTAGACTGTCCAAAATATGTGTGTGTGTGTGTGTGTGAGAGAGAGAGTACATTTGTATGTAAACTTACCAGCAAATACAATGCAGAATGCAAATAGAAGTTTCATGTCTTCTTCGGCATGGACCAAATCTAGAACAGCTTGACAGTCTAACTAATACTGGAGTATTAAAGTCAGTGTCCCTCCACTCTGCTCTATCTGCCTCTGTTTTGTGCTCGTTACTTGCCTCTCTGTCTGTGAGTTCAGCTCACCCTCGTGTTTAAGATCAAATCAAATGCAGTGGTCCCAGTGAAGCAGTAGTATTGTGTACATGGAGATCAGTGTGGTTTGGTGTTGCAATAGTGGCAGGCAGAGACCAGTGAGAGAACTCCTCCTTCTTCCTGTTTCATAAACCACTAGTTTTCTTTTCTGAAAGCAATTAATGGATGAGCTTTGTGAGATTGTGTTTATTATTTTTCTATATAAACTTGCAAATTACAAAAAGTCACCTGTAAGGGGAGATCCACAGTTACAGTATTCCATTATGATACACACCAAAAAACAACATTGACTGTCACATAACATCAACAACAACAACGACAAAAATACTGTAAACCAAAAATGTATTGTCACATGCCAAAAAACAGCATACCATTCATTATTAACAGGCTTAATAAGTTACCATATATTTATAACATTTATTAATGTTATATAACATTTAACATTTCTACAAATATATAAAAATATAACATTTATATATATAGATATATAAATTGCTCACATTTTGGGAAACCATACTTCTGAATAAACAACATCTTCTTCCCTATTCTGCACTAGAGTTGATGGAGTGTTGACCATGCTGTCCTCCCTTGGTTCTACACTGGGATAGTGCATTATGGGTGATGTAGTTCCCTCAGGCAGAATGTCTGAGTAGATGGTAAAAACAGTGTCCTCTTTGGGCTGCTGTGGGATTTTCCTGACTGGTCTGACAGTAGAGTATATTAACTGCTCTGAGGGCTGGTGACATGGGCCAACAAGGCTGTTCACTGTGCTGCTTGTTTTTGTGTTGGCGTCAGGGACGCTGTCAAGCTCAGCAGACATCTCATAGTCATTGGGCTGTATGGATATCAATAACATATTTACAGAATATTTATAAAGCAGCAATAAACAGAATTCTGAAAACACATGGTCAAGGTTATTAATAATACTTAATAATACTTTTGTAAATGAGAGATTCTGACATTCAAAAAAAAATATATTGTATAAATATTTATAAAATAAATGATTTATAATAAATACAGTGCAGTTTTGGACTGAGGAGAGAGAGAGAGAGAGAGAGAGAGAGAGAGAGAGAGAGAGAGAGAGAAAGAAAGAAAGAGAGAGAGAGAATTGGGGCTGAGAGCAAGAATAAGGTGGGAATTTTTGTTGGTGGTTGTAGAGTAGTTCCTCTCAGGTGCAGAGATTTATATTTGTCTCAATTTTTGTCACTTATGCTCCACATAACGTTATACCACACATACACACACATACGCACACACACACACACACACACACACACACACACACACACACACACACAGGATTCAGTTTTGCAACGTGTAGGTACAATGCCTGTGGTGAGTGTGTGTATGTGGTCAACACGATCACCACATTCAGTGTCTCCCCATTCTGTATGAGGATCAGCCTCTTACCTCTTCCTCACACATGTTTTTGTGAAGGCTGGCCAGATGGTCCCCTGTAATAGATTAAGGATGAAGTGAGTTAGCGTATAAGAATAATGATTGGAATTACTCTCTCTCTCTCTCTCTCTCTCTGTCTGTCTGTGTGTGTTTGCGTGTGTGTGTGTGTGTGTGTATGTGTGTGTGTGTGTGTGTGTGAGGGAGAGAGAAAGAGAAAGAGAGGGACATGGAGAGAGGGGGAATTTCCTTGACAGTTATTACCACATCCTGATGGGAAACTAGGGGCCTGCTCGAAACTAGTGGTCTTTCTTCCTCTCTCTCTGTGTGTGTGTGTGTGTGTGTGTGTGTGTGTGTGTGTGTGTGTGTGTGTGTTGGCTGGTCCAGAACCATATCTGTAGATCTATATGCAATGTACAAACCAGATTCTGAAAACAGACATTTGATTATGACCCCTTTAGGTTGTAAGCATGTGTTCAAAATTTAAACCTCCAGAGTCAGTATTATGCAAAAGGAGCATTTAAATTTAGAGGAAGGCAGAATCTGCCCGGTGTTTGTGTGTGTGTATGTATCTGTGTATATGTGTGTGTGTGTGTGTGTGTGTGTGTGTGTGTGTGTACCTGTTGCCTTCCTCCTCTCGTATACCGCAAAGACTATCACACACACCATCAGCAGCAGCAGTGCCAGAACACACATCATCACCATGACGACAAAGTACCCCTTATCATCTTGAATCTCCCCAGTAGTTGCATGGCCTGTGAGACACAATAACGTTCATTGTGGATCTGGTGGCTCTTCCTTTACCATACTATGCTAAGCACAACAAAATGTAATACAAAATTTGAAAATGGACCTCACACACACACACACCACACACACACATGCGTGCACTCACCAATTCAATTCAATTCAGTTTTATTTATACAGCGCCTTTTACAATAGTATTGTCTCGTGGCGCTTCGCAGAAGGAGCCTCACCACACACACACACACACACAAGAAATCTGAGGTTGAATCCACATTACTCACTAATGGTTGGCTCCAGAGTATGTTCAGACGTGAAGGTGTTTGAGGATGGTGAAGGTGAGAGGGTCTTTTGAGTGAAGGGGCAGAGAGTCGTGCTTGGAATTGGGGGCGGAGCTAAAAGAGAAGCAATCTGGATAATAAGACAAGCGAGCTAACCGGAGGCCTGTGCTTTTTCAGTTGACTGGTTAGTGTGCTCGACTCCCAAACTGAATCTGTGGGTTCAAACTCAGGACTGGACCATGCAGGATGACCTCATATATAATGGACCATGCAGGATGACCTCATACATAATGGACAAACACCGTGTTTGTCCATTGTTTATACAATAGTTAGGTCCGGTTTAACTATTTGGCAATTTCTGATTGGATGAGTCGTATTCTACGCGTCTCATCCACACAAGGAGTGAGGATATCCCACGATATACCATGGGTGACTCTTCACACCTAAGACTCCAGCTTTTAGATTGAGAAAACTTCCATGCTGTTGGATTAATTGTTGCGTTGCCTGGGAATGGGAGACTAAGTTTAGAAACTAAGTTTAGAACTATTTTTGGGGGTCCGAGGATGGATGAACATAAATGAAAACTAAACGGTATAAAATACAATTCGGTTTCTTAAAACTTTGTTAGTTGGCAATGGAACTGTTTTATAAAAGCGATATGACACTGCTAATATTACTTTTATACAAAAGCACAGCCTTTGGCTTTGTGCCTGCGGCCGAACCACACCCGTAAGGATATCCACGAACAACCTTACTCCCACTCGTGTTATATTGCTTAAACATACAGTGTGAAATCTGAAAAATGTAAATAAAAAATGGATCACTACCACTGTGAGGATAACAATGGCAATGCATCAGTAAAAATCAATCAATCCATCAATGAATCTATCTATCAATGAAACAAACAAATGATAAACTGATCATACTTCAAAAAACATTCAAGTTCAGCTTGGTGTAAAGGCCATGGTTTACAAATGCATTATTAGGAATGCAGTTATAATGCTTTGTGAATAGTAGGTTCATAGAAAGTGTTACAGAAAATTGCTGGATTACCTTTTGTGACTTTTAATTCAACTTCAGAGTAAACATCAGTTTTCCCAAACCCTGTTGAGACCCCACACCAATATTGTCCAGAATCCTGTGCAGTCAGTCCAGTGATGGTCAGAGTGAAGACTCTAGCACTGGTGTCATCATGTAGAGAGAATCTACCATTGACTGCTTTGGTCTGACCTTCTTCAGTCCTGATGGGAACGTCTTTAACTCCGACACGAGGACATGACCCTCTGCAGAGGTACTTGCCGTATCCCTTATATCCTCTATCATATGAGCATTTGATCACTGCTGATCCGGCCTCATATCCATTGGCCTTGATCACAGACTCCACTGGATGAACACCTGCAGAAACCCACAAACATGCACACACACACACACACACACACACACACACACACACACACACACACACACACATACACAAACACATGCACACCAACACACAGTTACTATTATTCTGATGTTATCTAGCTCCTTGTATATACGGTATAGACAAGGGAACTTTATTGGACCGGGGACCCCTCACGGAGCAAAAAAAATTCCAAGGACACCTCATAATTGCAACACAAATTTGACCATACATGTATGTGATGCGCCGTGGACCCCTGGGGGTCCCCGGACCCAAGTTTGAGAATCAAAAGTGAGGCTCTGTCAACAGAAAAGAATGTGAAACCCGATATTTCACAGCATATTAAAACACATCAAATGAGCTGCATGAGGATGTATTCTGTGTATTTATCTACTGTCTGTGTTTGTATGTGTATGTGTGTGTGTGTGTGTGTATGCTGGTATATTCTAACTCACCAACAAGAACAAGCAAGATGAAAGTTATCTTCATGTCTTCCACTGCGAGTAAAATTGCTAAGGTCACTGACAGAGCAACATTCTCTCAGTAATATAACAATATAACTTTAATTCTAGTCTCTGTTTCTTGCGTTCTCATGTCTGTGCAAGAGTCTGTGCACAAAGAATGTGTGACAGAGAGACAGAGAGCTCCTCCTCTTCCTTCTCTAAACCACAGGCCCTACAGCTGCTGAGGTGATGCTACTGAGCTGCCTGTGTGTGTGTGTGTGTGTGTGTGTGTGTGTGTGTGTGTGTGTGTGTGTGTGTGTGTGTGTGTGTGTGTGTGTGTGTGTGTGTGTGTGTGTGTGTGTGTGTGTATGTGTTTGTGTATGTGTGTGTGTGTGTGTGTGTGTGTGTGTGTGTGTGTATGTGTGTGTGCGTGCGCTCTTGCGTCTGTGTCTCAGTGTATGTATGGACATGTATGGACATGTGAGGTACACATGAAACTAAGTCATATCACTATGCTAATGCAACCACAAAAAAAAAAAAAAAACAGAATTTTTTTGGACTTTTGCACTTTCTTCATTTGCAGGGCATTTCTTTGCAATAGTACAGCAGAGATGACATAGGCCTTGGAGAGAGAGATATGGTATGAGTTTGAGCTCAAGCTCACACTTATGCTGTCAATTGTGTGACAGCACACCCATCTACTTCTCCTATGGTCCTGTCCAATGCTTCATTTATGTATGTATGTATGTATGTATGTATTTATTTATTTATTTATTTAGTTTAAATATATCTTTATATATCTTTATTTACAGTAGATACAATGTCAGTGATGCTGGGTGACATTGCATTTGTTTGTGCTTAATTTTTTAGCAGATCTTGTTGGCCCAGCGTATATCTCAATATATTTTTGAAAAAGGACAAAACACTTCAACAACCAGCCCTGGTGTCATTGCTCCCACAGTTTGGGGGACTTTGTTTCCACTTCACACAGCCATGGCGTCATAAGTGTTGTCTGGAAGCTATAGTGCATCACAAGGAGAGATTGACTGAATGCTACACACACAAAAAAAAAGTCTTATGAGTCAACAATCTGCCCAGCACTACTGACTGCACTGCTAAACGTCAATCCATTAAAGTTTGTGTTATTGGTGAAATTCAGCTAGCCAGATCAAGATAAAGCGACACAAACATACCAAGTATTTATTTGGCCTTTACCTATTTAATTAACAAAACTCTCACAGGCTCCTGAAAGAAACTTCCATCTCTGTAGCTCAGCCAAACCACAGCGGTGACTCAGCCGAGAGATGATATAAATTTCAATCACATAGTGATCTGTCAATGTGATCTGAACAAAAGTCTACCCCAGGAAGGACACCCGCCACATCGATGAAGATAGAGGGAGTAACCGGCCTCCTGTTACAGAGACGAAAGCAGCGTGACATTTGAGGTTAACCTGAAACATCAAACCTTCAGAAGTGCTAATGAAATGCATCATCCATTTAATGGCAGTTTTAATTCCTATTGCTTACTCAGTACAAAGGAAAATACAATGATCATAGTTCAACCATATGCAGTGATGTAGATGCCTTCATTTTTTGTGAGTCACGTAAATGGTATATTTCCACTCCTCCGAGCACTCAAAGCACTTTACAATTTGCCTCAAATTTACCATTCACACACCGGTGGCGTGCCATGCAAGGCGCCAACCTGCTCACTGGGAGTGGTTTGGGGTTCAGTGTCTTTAGCTCAAGTACAGTTTGATGTAGGGTCAGGAGTAGTGCACTGCATTTTAACCCAGCCTAACATTTTGAGCTCTGTATAGCCACTGTTGCCATTAGACACAGTTTGCTGCCATTTCCCATTTTTTATTAACATCACACCTTTAAGGTTGCATTACTGTCTCCTCTTCATGCTTTAAGGTTGCATTACTGTCTCCTCTTCATGCTTTAAGGTTGCATTACTGTCTCCTCTTCATGCTTTAAGGTTGCATTACTGTCTCCTCTTCATGCTTTAAGGTTGCATTACTGTCTCCTCTTCATGCTGTGGCGTGATGTGTTTCCCCTGTTTAAGTAATGGGAATGGATAATTCTGAGTTGTGTGTTCTAAAATGAAATTTAAAGCTAATCTTATTCCAAGTTCTAAGACTGAATCTAAACCTAATCTACTTCTAAGTCTTACGTGCTGCATCTCTTTTACATGCTGGTGGCTACATTTTCCAGCAAAAGGGGATGTTTACATTGTAGTACGATGTCAGAACTTATCTGATCTTAACAGAGGTATCCTATTTTTCCAACCAAGCTCTCTTTAGTTCTCTGTATCAAACCTGTTTAATCCCAATAGTCACAATAGTGAAAAGGTTGACACTTCTAAGACTACCACTGCAGATATTTGTAACTGATTCAAGAGCAAATTTTCCAGATTTCCAAATTTCCATTTACACTTTTCTGTGTGCAGCCATTAAAATATGAACATATCTCAGTCAGAAAGGTTATGATGACTTTGTCCCAGCTCAGTTACACTTACAGCAACACCGGCAGGACATCATCCAGGACCTGACCACCATGGTGCACGAGCTGCTCATCCAGTTCTACAAGCCCACAGGTGCTCCAGCATGAGTTTCTAGCTATGAGGCTTGCACTTTCCAGGCTACTTGCATGCCAGCTCGTTTCCTTAACCACTACGCTACCACCCACTGCTACCACTCTAGCACAGCTAGACACTGTTATGGCTCAGTAGTGCACAGAAGTGCTGACACATTTGTGCCAAAGGCAGTTACATGCTGAGCTTGTTTGAAGATGATGTGATAACAGTGACAAAACCACACATATTCAAAAAGTGTCAATCTTTCCATGAGCTGTCCCCCAAGATGACTGCTTGGGTTGACATTACATTTTGCTCACACTCTTCTCACACTCAGGAATCAAACTTAGATCTCCCCGGTCAGAGTCTGGAGATAATGCACTAGGCCACAGAGCCAACAGGGAAAAGACTCAAATGCGGATGCAAAAGGAATTCAACTTTTGGTGTTTAATACAAAAGGTTTGAAAGCACAGAGGATCCAAAAAGTGAAACAGAAAAGTCAGTGTCAGCAGAAATCCAAAAACAATCCACACGGTAATCCTCAACAGAGAAAATAGAGCAAACCAGAGGTCCAGTAGTCAGGGTGGAATTACATGCAAAAGATCGTTCAATGAAACACAAGACTTACAGGGGTTACAGCACAAAGACTCAACAAAGGAGGACACAAAACACAGGGTTTAAATACTCTGAGACAACTGGCTGATGAGGAGCACACATGATCCAATTAACAAAGAACAGGTGATGATAATCAAGACAACAACTAACACAAAAATAATATTGCAGAAACTAAATTTGACAACATCTAGTGGTAGACTCTTAACTGCCTAAGGCTTTGGGGACATTTTCATGCCATAGTGGATTTTTACAACGGACCTCTCTATCATTATACAATACTTTGAACACAACATCTAGGGATTCTAGGGACACACACACATACACACACACACAGGCACATGCACCTCCAGTTTTTGGTGTTCTCACACAAAAGACAGCTGAAGTGAAAGAAGTGTCTCATTCAGTTGTCCATGGTTACAGGTGACAACTGGGTTGAGTCACAGGTCTGTCTATTTATCTATCTCCCAATCTATCTACAGTCTGTCTCATCTGATTAAGCTATTTTTCTTCTGAGACCCAAGCTACAGTGGTGAGGATGTTTTCACAGTTGGACCCTTTCAGTCCTCCAACAGACTATTGTTTCTGGTGTTGATTTGCATGATGCATAGAACCCCCAGACTCCGCCCTCCTCCCACTGTTCATCCTGCCCATGCTGTGATTCATCTTATGAAATCAACATCAGCTCGGTGTGGACACATTTAGCCATTTAGCAGACGCTTTTAGGGCAAATTACACACTGATGACAGCCTGTTGCTGAAGCATGTTTGTAGCCTGGCACATGGCACTAGAAAAAGCTAAAAGAGTATAATTCCTTCATCACCCTTGTTTTGAGCTGAAACTACTACATGTCTGCCAACTAGTGGAGAGGAATATAATAGATTAAAAACTATATCATGAGTTAGCAACTGTTTTAATCAGTAGCCTAATACCACTTGTCACAATATTGTGACTAAAATGTTAAACAAAGGCACAGCAACAAGAAATGTATGGATTTATTATTCCACCAAAAACATAGAAATAGGGGAATAGTATGGTCTATGGGAGTTGGCTCATGTCATAGTGCAGCAGGACTGTTACAACAACCTTCTCTGGTTGTTATTATGAGCAGAGCAGAGTGATAGCATCTAGGGATTTTTTTTTTTCAACACACCCCTCTGGTGTTCTCTCCCAGAAGGGGAAGTGAAAGAAGTTTGTTGTTGAGTTTCCATGGTTACCGGTGCCTACTGCTATTAAATACAGCTAATACGGTATCTAAAGGAAAAAGAGACACTATTTTCAAAGCAGTTTTCGGCACATGACTTGATACCTAACAGATGAAAAAAGAGGATGACAGTTCATGCCCACACCTGATTAAGCATTTTCTCAACCTAATTGGATCAAGGGTGAAAGATATGGTTACTGGGAAGAGGCTAGATTAAAAAAAAAAAAAAAAATACTAGTGACTTCTGTTCCTAATACTCATACTCATATAGCAAGATAGCAGTGTATTTCGTGGTAAGAAAGTATTTACATTCAGCATCGGAGCATAACAGCATAAAATGTGTATTTAGTTGTAAATTGATCATTTTCACAGTGTTGGATTAGGCATATTTTAATGCTCCAGTGATGTTAAAAATCAATACTATTTAACAACAAAAATGCAATTATTCAAATATTAGCATACAAAAGGACAGAACAGGTCACTCAAATGTCGCTCAAAGGTCACTCAAAAGTCAGAGGATCAATCACGAGGCTTGGGCTCATAGTTCTCATACACTGCCTCTGACCGTGGTGCTGCATTCTGGGTGTTGTTTATGTTTTCATAAACTGCATCTTGTTGGTTTCGGTCCAAATCGATCAACTGAAACAGCACACATCAGGATCAGACACGTCAGGAAAAATTTCTACCTGTTTCACTCAACGCAAACATATATTTTACAATACTATCTACAATATAATTTAATGTACAAAAACTTTTTTTTTTCTTTTCTTTATATTATTTCACCATTCTTTTTGTAATATGCTCTTTAAGATGCAGACTACTGTACATTAATTTGACTGGTGGATAAAGAGAAAGACATACTGAGATGTAATAACAGTTATTTATGCTAATGTGCAACTTTATTACCACTGTAATTCAACTTTATTACCACTGTATTGACACTTTGAACTATATTACCACTATATTGACAGTAAGTCACTTCAGATAAGTATTGTGTAGATGAAAATGCTATACATCATGTGTCTCCATGTATTTGTACTAACCTCGGTTACAGACCTTCCTCTTTGTGAATAGGCTGTCAATGAAGATTAAAACACAATTGGTTAAATATGTTGTCAATCTGTGATGGGTTTTTGAGAAGTGTTGAACAACAAACACACACCAAAGAATATTTTTGAGATGCTACTGGCGTAACTTCAAAACAAGATAACAACGCCTCACACTCAGCTTTATGTATTCATTTTATCCAGCAAAAGAACGTCTTGGCCATATGGCCTTCAGATTTTGTATGAAGTGAGAAGTGTTACCTGCTGACCTACCAGATTCTCTATCTCCTATGCGCTTTGTATAAACACAAAGCAATCCGACTATAATCAAGAGACAGCCTATTCCCACAAATATGTATAGGCCAGCACCTAAAGATGAGAAGAAGAGATGTGTGAAATTAGTTTCTGAAATAGTAAGCACAATGCACTGAAATTACTAGGTTATTATAACTGTAGTTAATATTAAATAAGATGTTGATATTAATTGCTAACTTTGAGTGGATTGAGTTCACCTGAATTGGGAGACTTAGGAAATGTTGTGGGAGACTCTGTGGAGATCTCTGCAAAATAATGTGTTATAAATGTATGAAGTAGACTATAAAAATAAGGGTAACAACAACAACAGTACTACTACTACTACTACTACTGCTACTAGTATCTCTACTACTACTACTATTACTACTACTACTACTGCTACTAGTATCTCTACTACTACTACTATTACTACTGATACTGCTACTACTGCTACTACTACTACTATTTCTACTACTACTAATAATAATAATAATAACAATCATCATCATCATCATCATCATCATCATATATGAGACAGAAGGGAAAAAAGAGCTACAATGAGAATCACTGCTAAATTGGCAAAAAAGGATGAATAAAAAATGTTCCACCTGTATTTGTAGATGATTTTGTCTGAAATGTAGTGGATGTAGAAGCTGCATATGGAAGAGCAGAATACATAAAATACTTTCCAAAAAGAAAGAAAGAGTACTAAATAAAATCATAATTACTTAGAAACTGACTATGTTTATAATAACTATGATGCAAGAACTCTTTGAATTGTAAACATCAAGAAAAATATATTATTTTCAATTCTCTCTCTCTCTCTCTCTCTCTCTCTCTCTCTCTCTATATATATATATATATATATATATATATATATATATATATATATATATATATATATATATTCGTTATCCAGTTCTCCTGTGTTTTAGTATCTCCTCAGTTCCTCTGTGCTTCCTTGGTTACCGTTCCCTCCGCTAGAGTAGCGGACGTGTCTTGTTATTCCCTGTTTCGTTTGTTTAAATAAAACTCCTTTGTTTGAGATCTGCCTCTGCCTAGTCTGTGCCTGACATATATATAAATATATATATATATATACTGTATATTTATTTATTTATTTATAATGCTGTGTGCAGAGGGTCGTTATAAACAGTACTCGTGTAGGATGCAACTGTGGTTGTGGCTGTAGAAACACCAAACAGCTTTAATGGCACTGCACTGTGCACTGGCTCCAATAATCACAGTGCAAACATCAATTAAAACGAATCAAGTAAACATCAACTACAACTAATGTAATGTGGCACTGAATGTGGTGCAATGTGCATAATGTCTTATCCATAGTGTGGAATAGTAAAATCATCTTGCCTATACTCTATTATTAACTTTGCTCCGATGAAGTCTTTTCACATTGTCCATCATTCATAGTGGGGTCCTCTGAGTTTTTGTACACAGATTTGGTTTGATTCATTGGAAATGTATTACAACAGTTTGCAACAGTTAGCCTGTAGTTCCTTAAAGAGGTAGCTATAGACTAATTGAGGTTTTCCACCTACCTACATCATAATGCTCACATGCAAGAAAGTGAAAGAAACGTCAAAGCATACACATTTCTCAGATCTAGAACCTTCACCCATCATGAAGCCTGGTGACATGCATTGGAGATTTTTTTATCCATCTATCTATTGATTGCTCAAGGAAACATCTGGGAATCATATATAGAACATAATATGCAACGGACAC
>JAIFZK010000036.1:727500-737500 GCA_027481765.1 Tenualosa thibaudeaui
TTTAACAGGATGCTGCCCTCCCCCTCAAAAGCTTGGTGGGCCTAACCCAATCTCTTACTCCCCACCCACACACGGATGCGTGCTCTCTCTCTCGCACGCGCACGCGCGCACACACACACACACACACGCACACACACATATACACACACACAGCAGGTAAGTGTTGTCTCTAAAAGCCTAGTCCTCTAGCATTATGCAGCTGGCTGTTTCAGACCAGATGTGTGAATGTTTTGAATGAGTTTGACAATGGTTACATTTCATAGTGTGTGTGTGTCTGTCTGTCTGTCTCTGCATTTAATTGTTTGATGTTTGTGTGTGTGAGAGAGAGAGAGAAAGAGAGAGTGACAGAGAGCTTCAACAGTATCTACATGACAGCTGAAGAATAACAAACAAAAGTGGCAGTGACATTCAACAAGACAGCTTTTTAATTTCATCTTTGAGGTTTCATCGGACAGGCCTTGTGAGAGACCCTTTGAAACTGGTAACCAGTAAGAAATAGGTGCTGCAAACGTGTCAGTCATTCATGTAGGTGTTGATCATGTGTTGCCATTCAAGAAGCCGTCCTTGATCCGGTGTTGATATTGCTGTATATGTGCTCCTGCTGATTCTTGGTGGGTCCCACATTAATGTAGACTCTGTCAGGCAGACTGTCAATATGATCTGGTATCTGCAATGCATAGAAATGTCAGAGGTCAAACCATTTTGAAGCGCATTGAGTCTCTATTATCAGCATCCAAAGTTGCTTTTTTCAATATGTTCATACTACTTACAATAGTAAACCATCAATAATAATCGTTAGTGTTGTTGAATGAATATTACAGTAATACAATCATATTGGTAAAGACGTTTGCTCACCACAGTCACATAAGTCCGTGTTCTGCATAATGATGGCGCCGTCATTTCTGGACATGCCAGACGGACAGACAGGACAGAGCTGAATGACTAAAGTGACATACCAAAAAAACAGCCTGTTGACTGACCTTGACCGACCTTGACTCACCTTGTTTAGGTGGTGGTTCACCATGCACACACTTCGCATAGAGGTAGATCAACCCTACAGTTAGTAAGAAACAGCCCAGTCCTATTGTGCTGTACAGCACAATACCTACAAGATATAAAGAGAAAGAGAAACAGAGAGAGAGGAGAAATATGATGTATGGTTTGAGACATTTTGAAAGCAGCTTCAGTTTAAAGCAGTCCGATAAATGGATGGAGAAGATAAAAGGGGATTTCTGTAAAGTTCGATAATACTCAAACAGGAACCCAAATGCAGATCAGCACGGTTTATTTCACAAAGAGCAAGAAACTATACAAAAAGCAGTACGCGGTGGAAGAAAGCTCAGGAGATCTTGGTAATATCACGGTGGCAAAAACTATACAAAAACAGTACGCAGTGGGAGAAAACTCAGGAGATCTCGGTAAGGCAAAAACACACAAGTAATCCAACAAAGGGTTTCCAAAAACAGGTATCAAAAAGGACAGGGGTTCAGGGAAAACAGAGGAAACTCAAAAAGATCCAAAAGGTACAAGACAGTTATCTAAACTTCAAAAGGTTCAGGAAGAAACAAAAAACTCAAACGAATTCCACGACGCAGACACGAGAGCAGGTAAAAACACGGAAACAGAACTCACAGGTAGGTGAGCAGACTAGATGCAGACTTACAATAGACAAGGAACAAGGTCAGATGATCAGACAAGGGACAGAGGAAAGACTGGGGTTTATATAGGGAACAGGAGCACTAGGACAAACAGGGGGCAGCTGAAACTCATTTCGGGGAAAACAGAATCACGAGTAGCAGGTGTAGAGCAGGGGAGGAGAAAGGGGCAGGGCAGGCAACAGAACAGAAGCACATGGGGAATGAAAACAAAACACAGAGGTTGCAGTTTATTGATAGTCCAGTGGGGGGGCCAAGGTATCAGGAAGCAGGACCATGACAGATTTAATTCACCTGCATACTCATTCGGGGATCTGCTTTGTGGAAAGGCTGTTGGAGTATAAAATGAACACACAAACAAATATATAAGTAAATAAATAGAGATAAAACTGTGTAAATAAACTAGAGAGGCAGGCATTCTCCTCACCATTGTTTTCAGCAGTGATGTATGTGGATGTTGTTTGGTGTAAAGCAGAGCTCTTGGGTGTGATACACACAGCTGTCACAAACAGACACACAGAGAAAGGGAGAGTGTCTGCATCCTGAACTGAAATAGCAAGTCCCACTCAACAAGCTGATAACACATCAGAACATGGTATAAGTACAGTCATGACCAAGAACTATTCAAAACTGAATATAACATACTGAATGGATCTGGAGTCTTAGTCATCATCATGTTAAGAGGACGAGCTGAGGACATCACTACAAAGAAACATAAAAAGAACAGGAGTTGACACAGTGTACTTTAAAGCCAAGGGAAAATAAATAAATAAAACATAATAATACATAATAAATGGAGTGAAATGAAAGATAAATATGCAGGTAAACATAACATGGACAAAGATTATGATTACATTGTTAGTTTTTCTTCTTAAAATAAGATTACATAATTGAATAATACAAAGGAATTCATATTATTATTTATTTATTTGTTTTTGCAATGTAGCAAGCTGAAGCAGAGAAGGTAAAAGCGGAGCAAGAGGCACAAACGTTTGTTCAGTTGTTCAGTTTCGAGTTCTATTTCCGATCAGAGTCAAGCTCTTATAGGCTGATACAAAAGTTTATACTGTGATGTAGATAAGCAACTTTAAAGGAGCTTGTATTGTTGATTGTATTGTGTTATGCATTCGAAGTGCAGTAATATAGAAGGAAATGTGACCTTAGCCGTGCTATATTGGGGCATATATCGTACAATGGAAATGAACTTGATTCATCCATAACCAAAGACCGGAACTATCCATTTCCGGAACGGATATTCAAATGTCTTCTGCTATACAATGAATTGATCTATGTCCACCCCAAAATGCTTACCTTCAAAAACATCCATCTCAAATTCAGTGTATAAATCAGGTTTCCCAAATCCTGTTTTAATGGCACACCAATATTTTCCTGAATCCTCTGCAGTCAGTCCAGTGATAGTCACAGTGAATATTCTAGAAGTGGTGTTGTCATGCAGAGAGAATCTACCATTGACTGCTTTGGTCTGACCTTTTCTAGTCTTAACAGGGATGTCTTTAGTCCAAAATGCAGGACAGGGTCCAATGCAGAGGTACTTTGAGTTCCTCTCATAGCCGTCTGGGTATGGGCACTGGAAAATGCCATCGCTACCAATTGGTTCAGTCACTCTGAGGACAGCCATTACGTCTGGAAAACACAGTTGTTCAATTCACATTTGTGATATTGAGAGTGAGAAAGAGATCTCTGAGCTGAGTGGCATAAAATTATAAACATTTATGAAGTTATAAAATTAGTGAGGAATTGCATGGTATCACATCCAACACCAACACAAAGCCTTTACACTTAAAGCCTTGTTTTGTGATTGTTTATGATGAAATACTATGGTTAAGATTAAAATTTTGATAAATGCCTGTTCTGAGAATTTGGAATTTGCGGTAGCAAATGATTGTTTTTCAACATAAACGATCATAAAACAAGGCTTTAAGTGAATAAACGTTCATAAAACAAGGCTTTAAGTGAATAAACGATCATAAAACAAGGCTTTAAGTGAATAAACTCTGTGCATTCTGCATCCTGTCTGGTCTGTGAAAGGGGTTGGACCAAATGACCACATGAACTAATGGACAGTATATAATTTTGAATTGTGCAAATTCAGCAGAAAACAGAAATGTGCATAAATGAGTGGCATACAATTATAAACATTTATCAAGTTATAAAAATTAGTGAGGAATTGCATGGCATCACATCCAACACCAACACAAAGCCTTTACACTTAAAGTCTTGTTTTCTGATTGTTTGTGATGAAATACTATGGTTAAGATTAAAATTTTGATGAATGCCTGTTTGAATTTGAAATTTGCGGTAGCAAATGATTGTGTTTCAACATAAACGATCATAAAACAAGGCTTTAAGTGTAAAAAAAAAAAAACTAAAACCTGAACTTGTCCTTCACATTCTCTATATTACTTACAAGTAAACTGAAGTAAATTAAAATAAACAGTGTAATGAGTGTAGCTGTTCTTTGAGTAAATTGCACTTTAGACATTATCCATCAACCGCACGCATGCACACACACACACACAGACACACACACAGACACACACACAGACACACACACTGCACCATACCATGTGCAGAGACATAAGCAACAACAATGCTATAAGGCTATAAGTTCTTCATGTTACTCAGTAAGCTGGAACAACCAATTGAATAATAAGTTTCATTTCACGTGCTGCTTTTCTTGAGGACGATGTTAGACATGATTAATCACACTAAAGTTTGCCCTTCCCTCAAACCGTGCTCAGAAATTTCTGAATGTCAGTGTGGGAAGCAGCAGGCTGTGGTCCACCAGAGGGCTGTCGCACCTTTGTGTCCTACTTTGTACCCCTGCCTGTGCCTCTGCCCTCATTTATGCGTGTTGTCACTAACAACATTGTATCTGTGATGGCACGCTCACCACAGTGACTAAACAGGAAGCCCCTATGTAGCTTGTGGTTGCCCCACATGAGACCTGCAAACACAGATATGGTGATGTGTAGAGGGTACCACGCACAGAGAGTGTTAGGTTTGTGATTTACATTTACATTTAGCATTTGCATAATTATACTTTATTGGGTAGGCCGGGACAGAATGTGTACAGGCTCAGATTGGACCAGGAGGGCTGAATTTGTTGGGCTCCCTAATTTGCCATAAATGGCAAAGTGGGGGACAACACCATCATGAAGTGCCTCCTGTGCTTGCCAAAGCTGACCACTGTTTCTGCATAGAAATTGTTTCTGACATTTCATTTACATGCAGTATATTAAAATGGTGTGAGAGAATTAATTATTACTCCTATCAAACAACACCTGCCCCCATCCCCCCAAAAAAAACAAAAAACAAAACAACCTTCTAAAGTGATTGCAATGTCACACACCGAGAAAAAAAAAAAAAAAAAAAAAAAAACTTGGATTTGGTCTGACTGAAGAACTTTGATTTGACCACTAGCAGGATGTTTAGTCTATGATTTTGTTTTTTTGTAATTATTGTCTTTGCTTAGTGCAAAGTGGTCATATTTTGTAGGGCATTTTGGACAGATGCATTTGCTAAATTCTGTAAACATTAGCATTAGCATTAGAAAGGTAAACTTACCATAGAGAAGACAGCATGTGATGATGACAAAAATCTCCATGGCTACTGCTTGATTACAAAAAAGAGAGAGTGATGGGAAAATGACAGACAGTTTCTTATCCCAGCACAATGACTTCTGTCTGCCTGCATGTAAGACAAGTGTTGATACAACTACAGCAGGGTAGAAAAATGCTTTTTGTAAAGTACCCCCTCTAAACTGATAAACATCTTGCATGACTGTGTGTGTGTGTGTGTGTGTGTGTGTGTGTGTGTATGTATGTGCGTGTGTGTGTGCGTGTGCAGTGAGAGTGAGAGTGTGCCCACCCACGTGTGTGTAGTCATGCTTGTTTTTCTTAATCAGATACACAGATCTTATCACTGGGCTGAATCTGAGCTTTCGCTGGTGGACACACAAGCAGTGTGACACATAAACAGATATCTCTGTGCATTCTGCATCCTGTCTAGTCTGTGAAAGGGGTTGGACCAAATGACCACATGAACTCATGGACAGTATATCATTTTAAATTGTGCAAATTCAGCAGAAAACAGAAATGTGCAAAAAAGGTTGTTGCCTATTCTGTGTTTAGCTACTTGTTTAGATTTTGTTTATTTGTTTGTTTGTTTACGTGAAGCTGCTTGTGTAAAGTAGAAATACTTGTTGAAAAGTCATAGACAGCCCATACAGAACAAGGCCAGTTGTTGACAGTTGACAACAGCTGTGAGCACCCCCTGGCAGCTCTCTGCGATTAGGGTGATCACACAAACCCACGGAGCAGTGGTTACCTCACCAACAGACAACTGGTCAACATGGGTTTGATTCACAAAACCTGTGTTGTGAGTAAATACTGATTTGGATAAAATTGTCTGATTAAAAGAATAGTCAATATCTCATGTGTGTAATGTTGCTGAATTGTTTTTTTCTGAAAAGGTTTTGTGACAAGAGCATCATTCTGTTTTTACTTATCTGATTGATTGATTGAAGAAATCTGCTCATGTAAAGTAGAAAAGCATGTTGGGAAGCCAAGCAAAACACGGACACTCAAAAGCCCAACCAAGAGACAAATTCAGACTAGCACTATAGGGAGATGATAATCAAGTGGAAGTACTAGGAAGGCATAGCCAAGCTAGGTACAGGTATCCTGACTGCTGAAGGAAATTCATGCTCTAATACACTTGACCAACTCTTCAGTAGTTACACACACATTCATGCAGCAAGCACACAGTGACTGAAAACACAGCAAAGTGAAGCAATGGGCAACCAATACTGCGGCACCCGGGGAATTGATGGGGAAGAATGTCTTAGCTGGGGACATGGATGTGGGAAGGAATGTCGTTTCCCACCCACATTTTTCCTGGAATTGAGTTTAGATTGATCCAGTCACCTTCCCAACAATTGCCCCAAAGCACTTTAGTAAAGTTGTATGGAGAATTATATAAAGCTAAATGGAGAATTATACACATGCTAGCGTGTGTCCAAGACCATGAACTCATTTTTTTATTGAAGACGCATGGTTTTCTCAACATAACAGGCTCATATAGTATACATGTTACAAGGGCACTTTTCTAGCAGTCCTTATGTGTGTGTGTGTGTGTGTGTGTGTGTGCGTGTGTGTGTGTGCGTGTGCGTGTGCGTGTGCGTGTGGGTGTGTGTGTGTGTGCTTGTCTTTGGCGCCCTCCTTTGGTCGCCAGTTGTAACAACTACAGAAGAGACCAATGAAGTTCTTATTCACTGTCGGTTCTGATTGGTGTTTGTATGTCTACAGAGGGAGCATAGAGAAGCAGGAAAGTTTGTACATGTGAACTAGTCCTTGATTGAAAAGTTGATCTATGAAATTGAACTTACACATTTTTTTCTGCATGAACTGAACTTTTAACTTGTTCCAGTGAAATGTGAACTTGCACAGCACTGTTTGTCATGATTTCATATTCAATCTCAACATCCTTGCTAGCTTTGCTAATGCTGAGGGTGCCTCTCATAGATTCATATTCATTTTCAGCAATGCTGCTAGCTTTGCTAATGCTAAGGGTGCCTCGCATATATTCATATACATTCTCAGCAACTTTGCTAGCTTTGCGAATGCTAATGGTACCTTGCATAGTCTCATATTCATTCTCAGCACTTTCATCAGCCTTGCCAATGCTAACTGTGTCCTGTGTCCTGTGTCCTGATTGATCCTCATTTTCTGAACCCTTCTCAGTATATGACCCCTCTGTGATGTCCAACTGTAGGGGTCCCACATAGGATAGTGCCCCCATTCTCTCATACTCTGCACCACACTGGGACTCCAGGGTCACTTGGTCAGTCTCACATGTATCTCTCTGATGGGGAAAAAGAAAGACATCAGCATGAGTCTTTGTGACAGGTAAGTTGAAGTAGTCCCACAACAACAACAAAAATAAATAAATAAATTAATTAAAAAATACTCATACTGTGAAGTACACTGCAAGATCACAATATGATTTTGTCCAGAATATTACCTATCCACAGTAAAGTGCGGTATTTTGAATGAATGCACTTTTTTAACAATCCAGACTATAACTGCTTTGACATGCTGGTATGGTGAAGACCTGCTGAGGCCCTATGGCTCATAGCTAGACGTACTGGCTGAGCAAAACCTTTTGCTACCGCTAGGGTATGTTTAGCTCCTGCAGTTCACGGTAGGATTTTTTTGTTGTTGTCTGTTTTGAAAGTGGTGGTAACTGACTGACAACTGGGTGCATTACGTACCTTTCTTGTAGTTCCGGTATCTGTGTTTGTATGGTCAAGGACCTTGCTTAAAGCTGGATCATCTGTTAAAGACATAACTCAATAGCCATAAAACAGGCACACATTCACACACTACACACACTTAAGTATGTGTGCATGTGTCTGCTTTCTGCACATGGTTTTGGTATGGTGCAGATGTGTATGTGTATGTGCATTTACACACGCAAGCATTCACACGTGTGTATAAATTTGTGTATGTGTAGCTTCATTTCTTACTAGGGGTTCCCAGGCGCTTGATTCTCTTTGCTGCAAAACACCCCAAAACCACAGCGAGGCTAATCAGAACTGCACTACCAGCAGCAACGATACTCACAACCACATCTGCACACAGAGACACCAAAGTGGTAAAGGTATGTGGCATAAAGGTCACCAGAGAGGCACTGATACTCACACCCACAGCTAAACAGGGTATACAAGAACACTCACATACAATAGTACTCTATGTTACACATTAAAGACTCCAGGGGATGTTCAAGAATGAGAGGAATGTAGGTAAGCTAAAATAAAGAATGCATGGCCATTCTTAGTTGGTGGAGCGATTTGTTTGGTTAATTCCGATAACGAACAAGACTCCTCCATGATTAATAGTTACGCGGCCCCTGGTGGTCGGCGTTTCAACTTCTTAGAGGGACAAGTGGCGTTTAGCCAGACAGACACACACACACACAGACAGAGTTGAAAGGCTATTACTTACTCAAACTCACAGCTGGTTTTTCAGTTGGAATTGCCATTGCAGTGTTCATGTCACAGTCTTCACTGGTAAGATGACCGGTGGTCTCAAGGGCTCCTGAGCATAATGATACGGCAAAGAAACCAACAAAATATCAAGTCAGATGTTACTCAGTTACATAGAACATAGTGTTTCATAGACATCCCAACGCCCAGACCATATTTAGGCTTTTACTGACCTCATCATTGTGTTGTCTCATATTTTTCTCATATCCAAAAAAAAAAAAAACGGACCGGACTGAAAACCGGACTGCACCGGATTAATGTTACCTAAACAGAGCTTCTGGGAGACTTGGCTGCATGTCACAACCACATTTCCATTTAATATAAAACTCAAACTGTTAGCTTCCAGTTAGCTTTAGCTCCCAGCTCACTATGTTATACCAATTTTTCTCATTCTTTTTCCAACACTGGGGCAGAGGACTACCTTTAAATGCAGTTCAGCGGTGAATGTTGTTCTTCTATCAAGACTGGGAAAAATATAGTTGGCCAAATAGGTAGTAACATGCTATACCCAATAATAAATGCTTCACATACTTGTTCTTGGTCCCTCAGTTTCTATGCTTTGCTCATCAGTCATGTTGGTTGCTGTGAAAACATACATACACATATGGACTGCTGTATTTATGAAGACATATAATATGTAAACATACACACACACACACACACACACACACACAGACACACAGACACACACACACATGCGTATGAGGGCAGGTTAAATTGAAATTGAAACTGAGTTAACTTGCCCTCATTAGTTAGCTTTAGCTGCCAGTGCTATATTCGAGCTAAGTTGCACCAGTTTTCTTCACTCTTTTGCTGACAATGTGGCTATGGGTTAAAAACGCCCAGATTATCAAGACTGGGAAAAATATGGATGGCCAAATAGGTAGAAACATGCTGTACCCAATAATAAATGTTTCACATACTTGTGCTTGGTCCCTCAGTTGCTATGCTTTGCTCATCAGTCACGTTGGTTGCTGTGAAAACATATATGAAGTATGTATCGAGCTAAGTTGCACCAGTTTTCTTCACTCTTTTATTGACAATGTGGCTATGGGTTAAAAACGCCTTTAAATGCATTTGAATGGTGAATGTTGTGGTTGATCATGACTGGGATATACTGCAGGCCTACTTAAGCTGAAATGCTTCACTTACTTGTGCTTGGTTCCTCTGGTTCGGTAACTGGCACCTTAGCTGCTGTTAAAAAAAAAACAAAAACATGTAAATATTTGCATAAATGCATGCAGCATGTAAACACACACAAACACACATAGCCCTA
>JAIFZK010000036.1:742500-745000 GCA_027481765.1 Tenualosa thibaudeaui
AACAAAAATACACAAGTAATCCAACAAGGGTTTCCAAAAGCAGGTATCAAAAAGGGAAGAGGTTGAGGGAAAACAGAGGAAACTCAAAAATATCCAAAAGGTGCAAGATAGGTATTTAAACTTCTCAAAAAAGGCTCAGGGAGAAACAAAAACTCAAACGAATTCCAAGAGGCAGACACGAGAAACTAGAGTCGGTAAAACACACGGAAACAGAACTCACAGGTTGGTGAGCAGACTTGAAACAGACTTACAATAGACAAGGAACGAGGTCAGATGATCAGACAAGGGACAGAGAAAAGACTGGGGTTTATATAGGGAGCAGGAACATTAGGGCAAACAGGGAGCAGCTGACAATCATTACTAGGAACAAGATCATTAAACACAGGTGTGGAGCAGGGGAGGAGAAAGAGGCAAGGCAGGGGAACAGAACAGAAGCACATGTGAGACCAAAACAAACATAGAGGCTGCAGAGCAGTGTTAGTCCAGCGGGGGGCCAAGGTATCAGGAAGCAGAACCATGACACTCATACTATTTTTTTAACATTCTTCTGGGTTTCCACACTCTTCCCAGGTTTAGGAAGAGTGGCCTTCATGGACATATACTCGTCTTCCGATCCTTTTCTAGCCTTGCTAAATGTATCCTCTTTCTCAGCAACCTTGCAAATAAACAGTGTGTCTCTCATTGATTCATATTCATTCTCAACAACTTTGCTAGGTTTACTAATGCTAAAGGTGCCTCTCATAGATTCATATTCATTCTCAGCATCTTTGCTAGCTTTGCTAATGCTAAGGGTGCCTCTCATAGATTCATAATCATTCTCAGCAATCTTGCTTGCCTTGCTAATGCCAATGGTCCCCCTCACACTCTTGACAGATTCATATTCATCCTCAGTGACTTTGTGACTAGCATTGCTAATGCTAAATGTGTCCCTCATAGACTCATAGAGATATTCATTTCCCACACCTTTCCAATCCTTGAAGGATTGATACTCATTCTCAGCATCTTTCCCAGCCTTGCTAATTGTGACGTTCTCAGAACATGACCCCCTTGTGACTCCGATCAGTGGGGGTCTCCTACAGGGAAGCTCCCTCATCCTCTCGTACTCTGCCTCCTCACCACACTGCAGGGAGTCCAGGGACTCGTACACTTCGTCAGTCTCTGGCGTGTCCTTCTGATGGGGGACAATAAAAAAAAAAATCCATATGTCTGCATTGATAATTGATAATTGTCAAGTTGCAGTATAGTTGACTGGCAACAAGTTGACCAAAGTCTGATTTTAAAGTAAACTTAAGTAAAATAAAGTTGACTGCAGGGTCAGACTGGGACAGGGTCAGCCCTGTCAATTGTCTTGAACTGCCCCAAGTCCGCCATGGAGTCGTTGCAATGTTGGCTGGGCTACATCAGTAGAAACCTGTGTAGCTCTGGTGAATTTCAAGACCAGTGAGGGTGGGGTAAGGCAGTGCATGATAATGGGTTTTTGTGCAGACACAAAATGACAGTTTGGGCACAATTTGTACTCACTTTTGTTACCAGATGTGTAGATGTTAATACTGCTATACGAGCTGTACAATGACTCCTTTAAATTGTATCACAGTTTCAGTTCTATAGTGTTGTCCCATGAAATGATATGACAGAATATTTGCAAAAATTGAGGCTCACTTTTGTGAGATACTGTACACCTCGCTACTTTTACGCTAACCATCACAATTTCTTACACTTTCCCACTCACGGAGAGTGCAATTCACCATTCAAGGTGCAGCTTAAAATAAACAATTTACTTACTATATTCTAATTAGATCATAGTGTATATTTTCAAATCCAACATCATCCAAACGATACTTTGATAGTTTTCTAGAGGAAGGTGGCCGGTGATACTGCTCACAACTGTAAATCACTTGAAACTGTGATAGAATAGTTTGGCGTCACATTATAGATGAAAAATAATTTAGGAGAACTGTTGGCAGTATTTGGATATGCTAGGCCATGTTTTCATATTTCTTTTCATTAATAATCACCTGTAGGCTTAAACCTTCGAATTTGCACTTGCTGTAGGCCTAGCTATTCCTGCGTCTTTTCTATCAAGTTCATTTTTGGCCTGATTCTATGTGGAAGGGCCGATAAATCAACTTGAAAGGGGAAAAGGGGACATTGGTATACGTGGTTTACAGATAGCAAGTAGATTGTCTGTGATCGTGTAACCTCTTGTCTAATTGGCTGCTCCAACATGGGCTGCGCTAAAACAGAGCATTTTGAAGTAGACATTCTAGTACACAAAAATTTCCCAAAATAGCGATGTATTTGGGTCGGCCCATCGGCAAAGTAGATGGACCGGCCTATCAGATTACCAGACTAAGCCTGGTTGACTGATATTTATTTTATCAAAAGGGACATAAACTCGCAACACTGGATTCAGAAATTAAAACACGGGTCACCCAACTGTTAGTCGAGCGACGTAAACACTTAAGTGTAACACATAATTCATGTCAAT
The DNA here is from genome assembly GCA_027481765.1 of Tenualosa thibaudeaui. Classification (NCBI taxonomy): domain Eukaryota; kingdom Metazoa; phylum Chordata; class Actinopteri; order Clupeiformes; family Clupeidae; genus Tenualosa; species Tenualosa thibaudeaui. The sequence continues at coordinate 744,989 of JAIFZK010000036.1, forward strand.
CGTGCCAACAGC
>JAIFZK010000036.1:1347500-1545000 GCA_027481765.1 Tenualosa thibaudeaui
ACTGTTGCATATTTCAGACAACAATTTAAGACGGACAATTTAAAATTATCTTAAAATTAAAATATCTTAGATTTTAACTTAAATCTTTCTTATGTTTTCAGATGGTAACAGGTAAACTCATTTGAAATATTGGGGAAATGTGTGATAAGATGAATAGGACTGCTGAAGATCTTTTTTTATTTAAAGAAATCATAAAATATGAAATGACTGTAGCGGCCAATTTTATTTGTGGTTTCTCTGAAATGTACAAGAAAAGCAATTGCATCCATTTGATTTTGGCAACTGACAACCTACAGTCATTAGATCTGCAGCCAGAACCAAATATTCAACAATATACCTTTAGTCTGTTACCACTAGTACTGTATGCTTTCCTCCTATCAACCTCTGCATAGTCTGAGATGCAAAATACTATCTTTAAAAAATGTTTACATAAATTACTTTAGCAATTGTGTTCACATACAGTCCTGTATTCACTGACATAATGTTATGTGCAGTTTAAAAACTGATGTGTGTTTTGTGGTTAATTTAAGAATCAAGACCTCCTCTCTGCCAGAGTGAAACTGATCAAAATGCTGAAGTAAATGAAATCTCTCATTGAGGTAAATTAGTATTTCTATTGTTTATTGGAAGTTGTACTGCTTATGGAAATTTCCATTCAATAATTGTTCATGTTTTTGCAAGGCACAACATTGCGGCACCAGTACACCAAGAAGAGTTTGTATCATTCCATATAGGGAACTTGTTTGCCATGAAAAGTTTTTCTTCACTGTGATCATACTATGATGTAGCCATTATGGTATAAATAGGTCAGGCATTTGCAACATTCTTTTAACCATTGTAATATCCCTCTTAACCTAGTTTTTAAAAATGGGTAGGCCTACACACTCTTGCCATTCCAAGATATTTTTCTTTTTCATGATTTTGTCCAAATAGATGTACCATTTAACTTTTTAAGACTCACCTTGTTTTTGCATCAGTTAATGACCAATTGATATGTGTACTGTATTTCTGTGACTGAATGTATAAGCATGTAACATTCTTACCCATCAAACTGTGTCTTGTCTTTTCATGTTTTTACATGTCTGTCTCATTTGTTCTCAAGGCCTAACGTTAGGAAAGATAATCTCTTCCATCATATAATCTCCTCTGTAACATTGTGGTTTGGAGAGCATCATATATGGGTTACATATTCCGGACAATAAAACACTTCTAAACGTATCTGTACATGTCAGCCTCCACCAGAGTCCTGCACATGCCCAGGCTTGAATCAGCAACTCACAGCACCATGGAATCAGAACAAGTGAACTAGTGACCTTGCCTGCAAGGGAGGGATGTTTACAGTACTAAGTAGACTACACATTGTATAGCTACCAACTAGGCCTAATAAATATACAGATGTTAGGCTCTATGTTGTAATGTTTTTTTTTTTTCTTTAGAATCAACATAGTTGCACACTTATATATGTTCCAATGTCTGAGTAATTCTTCAAGTCCGTCACTAGAGGGCCTACTCAGTCTTTGATTAAATTTATGCAGGGCGTGAGCAGTAGGGATGTAGGGCTGCTTTTAGTTGAGGTTGAGAAATATGCTTTGCAGAAGATTTAAAAAGCTGCAGACACCCAGTATGGAAAGAAATCACATGATTGATGCAAAATATATAGGCTATATATGCTGTATGTGTGTCTATACACACCGCACCAAGATGTAATGCTTCATATATAAATTGCCATTGGAATGTGGACTTGTTGCAGTAATGTAAAGAGTGTTAATCTAAAGCAATGAACTGCACACCAGAGATTCTACTTAGCAACATAAGCCGATTGGATGTATAATTGGCCAATGAAGAGAGGCGCTACGTACAGAAGCGCCAGCAGAACACTTCCCGTTTGACATGGACGGCGTTGTTTCTTTGTAGCTGTACTGTGTTATGCCTCGTTGTCAAATGAGTTAGTCTGTTGCTCGGACGGACGATTTCAAAGGTAAGACAAACGTAATAACTTGTTGTAGACTATTTGGTGACTAAATGGAGTGGGGTCAGGTGGAACTTAGTGTTGGCTAAATCGTAACGATTCATGGGATGATTCGAGTGAGTGAATGTACCGTTAGTTTCCAGTCATTTGCATTCAGATAAAAAGTAGGTCCATAACAGCTGAATGATATCAAAATGATATTTAGGCTACTAGAACAGAACATTCAGGTAGGCCTATCCCTAAAAAGGCCCCATTCAATTCGATCATAACATCTTTTCCAAAAACGTTTTGAAATAATGTAATAGAGTTGTGATCTTGTATGCATAAGTGACCGCTACCCCTCTACCCCCCTAATTTCTCAATGTCTCCCCGGCTTCCATCATAATATGAAACACACATTGTTTTGCTTAGAAATAGAAACATGTAAACCTTTCTGATACCTCCCATGGGGGCTGATTGGTGGTAGGCCCACATCAAACCTGGATGGATACAGATAGGTGGACAAATCTAGAAGATATTTAAAAGACACTGATTAAATAAGCATCTGTATCTGTCTTTTTGTCTGTCAGTTAAGCTCTCCAACCATTCGCCTGTCTGAATTTAATTTCGTCTAGGCTAAGTGTTTTGCTATGGGAGCATGTGAGTGCAGTGCCAAGATTAATGATAACAAGATAATGTTAATAAGCAGAGGGACTCTGCTGCTTCACTGCTTTACACTGCACAGCAAGTGCATAAATGCTTTGCGAGTGTTTGGATGAGGAGATAACATTAGAAAACGTCATGTCTATCCTCGGCAATACAGAGACCACCTGTCGATGCAATTTGCTTGTATAAAACTATTCAGCAGATCCTGACAGAACTTAGCACAAAAGAAATGTACCGAATGCAGTCTCTGTATGTTCCGGCTCTGTATGCTCTCAATGCTGTATGTTCATGGTAGTGTATGTGTTGACCTCTTCACGTCTCAAACGATGTGTCATTTAATTTCTAAACAATCAGTTCAGTTTTACATGTTTTGACTCTTATGGCCTTCCATACTACTTTGCTTTCTTCTCCAAGTCCTGAATGCACTAACAGTAGCCTATCAAATATAATATGTTAGGCTAGGGCTGGGCGATATGGCAAAAAAATTGATACTATAATTTGACAATATATTTTTCCATCTTGACCGATATAGTTTTATGTCACAATTAGGGCTGGGCAATAGAACTTTGAATCAAAATCATCTTTAATTGACTGGACTGGTTAGAATCACATGACAGCACATGAGGTAGTGTGCTTTCGAGGAACAGTACTTGAACACACACAGTGGAATGCACAGAATAAAGTTTACAAAATAAATAATAATAGCAGTAATAATAAACTGATTAGTAGTCATGTGCTTGATCATTGTCAGTTAGTGGTTGTTGTTGTTGGTTTGATTAATTGTTTGATTAATTGATATATTTTTCATTGCTTTTTTATTCTCTAGACAACATGGAAGGGGAACATCATGACGAGTCTTCCATAAGGCCTCCTCCTATATGTGATTCAGAGTGTAAGGACAAACCTCCTACAAGGTAATCAATTTACAGCCCAATTAATGCCAACATTACTGCACACTAGGTAAAGAAATCTGAGTAATTTGAAATGCATTTATTGGTAAAATTAATTTAAAAAAAAAGTTTTGAAGTCTTGTTCAAGGGCAGCATCACGGTTGATGAGCATATCTCCCCCACAGAACAGAAAGCAGGACACACAAACACGCACACGCATGCACGCACACACACAGTACACACACAGTACATACATGATGAGTGATGTCTTGGCATAGGTCAAGTTTAAATTCCCCCCTCCCAGGAGAATGAATACTGTGGTCAGCTGGCTACTTCAGTTAGCCTAGTTATTTTAGGAAAGCCAGGCCAGACCTGTCTGTGGTATGACAAGTGGAGTTTGTGAGTTTGTGAGTGTGTGTGTGTGTGTGTGTGTGTGTGTGTGTGTGTGTGTGTGTGTAGAGTAGAGTTACTTTATTTATCCCGAAGGAAATGAAGGTGTCCAGCAGCATATAAACATCATAAAAACATAAACATATCATAAATGTTTATACGCTGCTGGACACACTGTGTGTGTGTGTTTGTGTACCTGTGCACACACATACATGTGTCTTGATTGTATGTTTATTTTATTTTTATTTTTTTTTTTACTAACAGGTTTAAAAGCCAGTTAGAGGCCTATAAACACACTCAGACAGCTTGTGACCTGTGCCTGGATGGAGTTCACTACTCTCGCCAATACTGCCAGACCTGTAAGGCCACTTACTGCTCAAGTCACCTGGAGGAGCACAGCAAAGCCCCCACAACCAGGACACACAAAGTATACACGTATACACAGACTTCAGCTGGATGGGGCAGCACAAGTAAGAAACCAGGACACACAAAGTATACACGTATACACAGACTTCAGCTGGATGGGGCAGCACAGGTAAGAAACCAGGACACACAAAGTATACACGTATACACAGACTTCAGCTGGATGGGGCAGCACAGGTAAGAAACCAGGACACACAAAGTATACACGTATACACAGACTTCAGCTGGATGGGGCAGCACAGGTAAGAAACCAGGACACACAAAGTATACACGTATACAAAGACTTCAGCTGGATTGGGCAGCATAGGTAAGAAAGGTAGACATTTTGTGTCAGGGGAATGTACATTAGTGGTGAACAGGTTATTAGTTTTTTACAGGGAGTGAAAGTATTTTTTTGTGTATCTCACTGCCAAAAAACAAAAAACAAAAAAACACTCCATAGGTGTCCAATTGCAATGGGTCCAATTTCAAAGAGTTAAATTAATGTTAATTTTTTCTCTGCCCTTAGTTTCCTGGTCTCGTGCTGTCATGATCCTGGTGGTCCTGGCTGCAGTGATGATACCCATCCTCTACATGTTTTCTGATGATGATGGTACAATTTGTTTGTTTGTTTTTATTTCTTTTTCTGTTTGTTTTGTGTTTTTGGCCTGTTTGACTTTATTGACATAGGAGAGTGTAGGGTAGCGACACTCTGTCCTGAACTATAATCTCCACCAACCCACTTATTTTAATCATTGAGACATTTGGGCATACATAGAGGTTTTTTTTTTTTTTCTCAAAGAGCGAGTTGAATATCTTTATTAATATATTTATTATTTACTAGTGCAGTGCCCGTACAAGCAAAGTATTTCAGTAAACTGGCAGTTCTTTACATGTGTGCAGTAGGTTCATGTTGAATCTGTGATTATATGGGCTGGACTCAGGCCCGTGCAGTTTGAGGAAGCACTTGTTTTTTAAAGGCTACAAAGACTGTCAAAAATGAACGAGCATGGTTGGGTTGCAGGTAAAGAAAGATGCACTGCATTGGGTACCTGTGTGTTTCCTTGTTGCGAAATAATTATGTGCACATTAAGTGCAGAGGTTGCAGAGACCATGTCTGTGTGATACAGCCGAGAAGTTAATTTTTAGGCTAATGTTATTTGTCACAAGTGACGTCCAGACACATGAGGCAACAGAACTGAGAGGGCAGTAGACCACAGCGGCTGTTGTATTTAACAACCTGCTTACCCACATGGGTTGCGTGTGTCGGAATGTTGTTCCAAGGTCAGCAAACTTAAACAGTGTGTATGGCATTGAAGTGAGGCTTCATAATTCCCTTAAATGGCAAGAGGTGAATGTGTCGGCGAAATGTTTTTTTTTTTTTTTTTTAATCCACTAGCTACTACACCGAGACCGGGAGTATGAGAGGGAGAGTGGCTACAGTGGATAGAGTGGCAGATGGCATCTATGCTTTTTTTTAACAATATTTTTAGTATTTTTGGTTCAAAAACCACCAAACTTGACACTACGCTCACTCGGGCCATTGTCAAGACACCAACATACCAATACCAGTTTTCGAATACTCTGAATGGCTGTCACACTTTTGTGGTTGGTTTTTATTCAAGTAGCAAACTGCCGCTACACATTGCTAAGCATAGCTCAACAATGCCCTGCCTTGCTGGAAGATGCTTTGGCGTGTTCACCAATACCTCTGCAGTTGAGTGGTTGAGCCATGATTGATTTCCTCTGCGTTGCTCTGTAATCGGATTATCAACTTTCATTGGATGCATTCATTTGTTGTTAGGAGTAAATTGGACAGTTGGACGTGTTGACAGTTAAACTGTGCGTAGTGCTATGCTGTGGCGCTTGTTAGTGGAAGGTGGTGATTGATTGCTACATTGATGCATTGATTGATTGATTGATTGATTGATTGATTAAATATTTCCCCAGATACCCGTGTGAAGGCGTTTGTGCATAAGCAGCGGGCAGAGGTGAATAGGCGCATGGAGAGCTGTGAAGAGCTCTACCAGGCTGTGGAGAAAGAGCGCCTCCTGCTGGTTCAGAAGGTGTGCCACAACGAGGAGACGTTAAGGAACCGGCGTCGCACGCTGATGAGCCAGATTCAGGAGAGCCACAAGCAACTCATAGAGGTCTTAGGTGAAGCTGAGGAGACACATCCCATCAGGGTGACTATCCTGCCCCTCATCGAGAGCCAATACAAGATGTTGTACACTATCTTGGATAATCACACGTCCAGTGCGGGTGTGCAGAAATGGTGTGATGAGTGGGTCAGCAAATCCAATGCTGCTCAGTCCTCATAGGGGGGTATTGCAAAGAGGAGGTTAAAGACAAACACTGGAACTAAATCTATTAAGGGTCCTTTTTAGTATGTGCATGAGCCAAACTTTCCTTCAAAAGCAAAATTACATTGGCAGCTGGGCTTTTAAGCTTAAACGTCATTTGCATTTGAATCTTATAATGGTTTTCAATAAACAGAGCCACTTGGATCTAAATCACTATTTGTAACATGCTAAGAAAGCTCGACATGACATGACCCTTTGGTCGTAGTATAATGACATGACCTGGAGCATTGAGAACACCACTGGCTATTAAAAGAACTTTAATAGCTTCAGTGTCCATGTTCTGCTTTATGTGAGAAACCTGGCTAAGTTACAGGAAATGTCCATAAGAGTCAATAAACGTATAGCCCTGTTGTTCGAGGTTGCCGTATGCTGGTGTTAATAAGAAAGGGATAGTTTGGTACAACATGAACTTCATTTCCAGGTGTCAGCTAATGCTAACTGAACAGGGCTCTGGAAAGACAAACTGAAAACTTTTACTTGAACTCATGAGCTTTGGCTCCTGTTTCCTAAACTCCTGAAGTGCTAAACCTCCTATTAGCGTACATACATGCTTTGTTTAGTTAAGACAATGATGATCCCAGGCTCTTCTATTCTCGGGTGTATAACTTCTTTCAGTCCAACTTACTCAGGTTTCCAACTTAACCACCTAGCCTACTTGAAATAATACCCAGGGCTATTTTGAGACATGGTGTGTTAGTGCTGCACCCACACATCTGATGAAGCTAGTTCCACTGATTATAATGAAGGTTAACTCAAGAGGAGCACAGTGCTTCAGTAACACACCTGGTGTAACCTCTATTTAAGGGGAAATAACATGAAGTGTGGTGGCTGTGACCAGAGGCCGTGTTTAAATATTTTGAAATGAACAGAAGCAACGTAAAGTATGCTTTTGGTAAAAAAAAGTGTGTACTTCCCATGTGGTTTCTAAATCTCTATCCTGTACTTGCACACCACCTTCAGAACAAAACTTTTAAAAAGCATAATAAAGGATCAGTCAAATCTTTGTTTCAAAACTCATATCATGCAGTTCTCAAAGGTGTTCCAACTCCAAAAGAGATCACACACACTCATGTGGAAATTATTATCATAAAGAATGTAGTATTCTAGTATATACAATATTAACCTGATTATACTGACTTATGAAAGAAGGGTGGTTTGCAACATCTTAATGGTAGCACAGAAGGCCGAAACATTCCAGGCAGAGAAAGGGGGAAAGAGAGTAGAAAAACAGACAAGATTTAGTGCAGGAATGTGCTTCGGAGCCTGGGACGCCTAGGACTGGGTAGATTCCATACATGTCTTGTGCATGAGATACCTCAGTTTGCGTGGATACCATGACATGTTTGAAGAATGATTATGCATTGGGTGGACATCATGATATGTGGCAGTGACGGAGATCCGCTGTTCAATGGGTGTTGTTCAAATGAGAACCATGATAGGAATAGATGCTCTACACATGAGAACCAAGGTGTAGATGGATCCTAATTACATGAAGGGAATATAAATCATAGGGATAATAGTCAATGTAAGAAGTCCCAATGTAAGGAAGTACATGTCAGCCAATATAAGAAGTATATATCAAAATAGGAGCCCAATGTAAGGAAACAGACGTCAGATTGAAACGCCCAGCAAGGAAGAATGATAGTTTTTTTAATAACCGGATGAGCAAGGAATTCCACCAATATGAACAGGACCAAGGCCTCTTGCATTAATTAATATGACGCAAGTAGTCCAGGGGAGGCCTCTAGGTGATTCTAGCAACTTAAAGGTTAGATGTTTGGTAGGGACAGTCAGAGCCTGATCAACTCTCAAGGGAAACAGTCTCCTCTCTGCAGCGGATCTCCTTCACACTGCTCAGCACTTATACTTTGGGGCAATTGTCTCTTGTATACTTTGCTGGTATTGTGAATAAAGTCTTCGTCAACAATTCTACTTCAACAGTGAGTTCTTGGTTTCTTGGTTTGGACCAAGTGTGTTGGGTGGGTTAGAATATTGATTTGTGGGTTTTGCAAGCATCAAGGATCAAGGTGGTTTTCCACAACACTCACACACAGTAGTCATGTGATGAGGCCCAATGTAACCATAGCATGGTCAAGTTCAGCTGTCCCAATGTTTTGAAAAGTATTGCTACGGTTCCCATTCATCGCTATGAGGGAATGTAAAAAATGCTTTGCAGTGTTTTGTCATCTTGAACTCGAGGTGTGTTCCTCCAGTGGAATCCAAACACTTGCTAGAGAGGAAACCATTACTGTTGAGCAAATCATCCTTATCATATCAGCCCAGAGCCCTCTCTCTCTCTCTCTCTCTCTCTCTCTCTCTCTCTCTCTCTCTTCTTTTCCCTCCCCCCTCCCTCCCCATATTCTGCAGCAGGTGCATCCTGTCTGGCTGATGTCAGTGAACTGGAACAATTCTTCTGACCTTGGGCTTATTACACCAGAAGGCACAGGAAACAAAAATGTCTCATTTGTGTCTAATATGGATGTTATAGTGTGCACATATATAGTTGATATTGTCAATTTCTCAATGTCTTTTGCCCATTTGAGCAATGCAGAGCTTGGCTGATATCAGCAGACATCTGACAAGTCATCAGTGACCGATTTAACATGTTGAATAGGCAACAGAGCCATTGGTAGTGGCAGTTTACAGTTAGTATAACAGCCAGTTCTCTGCAGTCTGTGTGGGCTAATAGACAGCAGGCCTATTCTATGCACAGTTGTGTACTGTCTGCCCTGTGTGGGCTAATTGTAAGGCCTCTGGAGAAAACACTATAGGGGAATGTGAACTCAATAGTCATTTTTCAGGATTGGAAACACTGATCATAGATGGGTTATGGTTTAGGACATCCCTACAGTCAGTAGTTTTTCACATTCGTTCCATTGTTGTGTCGAAACGAGAAGGCTCAAAGAAGATTTAAAAAAACTTGACAAGGCAGCAAAGGTTTGAAGATTGTAATGCATACTGCGATTGTAATAGCATACTGAGGGTAGAGCTTATACCCTGGCTACCTGCCAACAGCTGTTGTTTTAAGCTCAGAATAGACTGAAACTACATACAACCCTGTGCAGAATTGGTCATGTGAATCCTACACCATTCCTGCCGTCTATATTTGACTGGTTACCTTTCCTTGGCCAACAGACTGGCTCACAGAACTAGTATCTTCATTCCATTCACATAAACAAACATGGGCATGCAATTTCACAAAGTGTTCTTTTTTTTCTGCATTCACACACAGTCACACTGTACCACTGCTTAAAAGTCCCCTTTGCAAATAAGGAAGGAAGATCATGGGTGTTCCATTCCAGAGAAGACAGAACAGTTTCAGTATGCAAAACCTTCCATTTGCATAATAATTTCTAAATAATCTATCAAACAGCAATTTCAATGTTATTATCAAGTGAAAACAAATCAAGCCCAAACAATCCAATTGGAGTTGGACTGATAATTGTACAAATACATTTATGTAAATTCATCAAAATGGAAGTCGAGGATTTGAGGATCACTCTTCATATATGCTCTGTATTTTTCATGTTTTTTTTTCCTTCTAATAAACCTAGCTTTAATAAACCTGTTTTTTTGTAATGGAAATAGATAGTAAATTAATAAAATAAGGGTACAAACATGCAACGGCATTTTGGCATTGCATTTCTGCACAAGTGCACAAGTTCACAAAACACACATCCTGCACAAAATAGTTTAAAAGGACTGAGCAGCTAGGTCATAATCACAATAATGAGTGCGATAAACTAGCTTGTAGGATATCTGCCAGAGGTGCATCATCAAAATCTGATTGGATAAGTCGGGGAAGAGGCGTTAGCCTTTGAGTTAATACTTCCTGCATCTCTTCCCTTGCATTGTTTTGCTCGGCCTTCGACGTCTCGCCCTCCTGCATGTGTGCCACTTCCAAAGGTAAGGTGCACCAAAACATTTCGTTCACTCAATTTGTCTCTTGTTTCGAACACAAAATGAGTTTGCGTCACGAATAGTAATCGGAGGTTCAAAACTCGCTGTTCACTGTGTCGTGTTAAGTTGGATAGCCCTGCTAGAGTTTTGCCAATGTTTGAATGAACCTATGCAGACACAAAAGAACATTAAGTTACGGTGTTGCCGTCTGTGATGCACGGTGTCAACACGGCATCACCGGAAAAGGCTGGTTAACAGCGCCACATGGAACTGAAATGTTTCTAAATACAGAAATGAGAGAGAGGGAAAGAAAAAGGTGGAGTGGGCTAACAGAGAAAGCACGATACCCTCCTGGCTGCTTTCTGCACCTAACCTGACTGCATAACGTAACCTAACATTAACGTTACTCAATATTATGTTATTAGTACATGTGTATTTTAAAAAGTGAGAAATAAGCTACAGAAATGATCTGATCCAAGAAGTGGGCATCGCCCACTACACCCCTGGTTGGAAGCCTAACTGGTAAGCCTGTTATATTTGTGACTGCTACACACCCTTTATGAAATATGTGCGACAGCTGCCTTGACAGCTGTCCTAGGTCTCAACAGGTCATGTAGAATCCAGCTAACTTAGAACAGGCCTGTTCTGTGCACAGTAGTGTAGTGTTGTGTAGTGTATTGTAGTGTAGTGAGCTCATTTAATCACAGCCACCTGAAACTGTTGAGAAAACTCCTGCAGGATATATGGAAAAATAAGCAAATGTATAGACAGCAGGCCTATTCTATGCACAGTTGGGTACTGGTGAGTCAATGAACTTATATTAATAGGGGGACAGCACACTCGTTGCTCAGTGCCAAAGGAGAAGTGTGTATTGCAATAATTGACTTTATATCTTGTGATGGAAATGAGCTAGTACGCCTTCTGAGCTAAACTATACCTTTACTACACCTTTATATTGCTCCATTGTTTAAATAACATCTCTCTCACACACACACACACACACACACACACACACACTCCCCAAGTATGGAGTAAGGATTCACCCTTGAACAAAGTGGAAACATTTTGGTTAAGGGCAAGGGAGTTTCTCAACTCCTTATCATAGGACAGGATCACTGGCTGAAGTCAGTCAAGGCTTCCCTCTTGAGACTTTATATCCAGAAAACAGAACCGAGACTTATTTGCCCTTTATTTGAACAACAACGTGAAAACAGCACTTCATAGAACATGTTTTAATGCAATTACGACAGCTTTGATACAGGAACACCATTGCCCCTTGTCGCATTGAAGTCTGGTTTAACCCAGTCATAGTTATTTTGCAGTAAGCACAGTTATATATACAGTAGCACGATAAGATAGTACAGGTTAGATCGTAAAAATGTGGTATGTTCTGTCTGTTCATGGGTGCACAGAGCACTGATAACATGGAAGGAGAGGAACGTGACAACACAGTGAACGAAGGGGATCTCCATGCAAGGTACATTCAGTTTAACAACTGACTTTGTCTCAGGGTACTTGCAGCGGATCATTCCAAGTTTTGGACATGGCAGAACATGAGCAGCATTATTTTAATATTTTGGACTTTTTTTGTTTATCACATTTTTTGTTTTTGTTTTTTTGTTTTTCATCTCAACATTTTTGATATTCAGCCTCAATCCTCTTATAATCATTTAAATTATACAAATGCTACAAATGCTTTTGTTAGCATGACATGAATGTGATATAAAATTGCCCGTGCATTGTAACCGGTGAGATATATGTATATTCACATGCCACGCATTACAGTCTTATGTTAATGTCAGGACATTTTGAGCTATCTCATTTCTCATTTCACATATCTCATTTTGTTAGGAAATGGATAATCTAAATATGTTTTCATAAATTGCATTTTATGTTGTTGCACCCGCTATTAAAACACTGGTTATTCATTTCTAACATACAATAACATTTGTTGTGTCTTTCCAATGTTTGTAGTATAAAAGGCCATGTGGCAGGATCATGTGACATTTGCCTTCACAATGTGCTCGCTGCTGCCAGACACTGTGAGACCTGCAGTGCCTCCCTGTGTGAGCGCCACCTTGTGGACCATGGGCAGAATACACAGACATTAGAGCATGAGTTGACTCACCCCAGACAGCGGGCACCTGGAGCAATACCCCCTTCTCCCCCTTCTAGTGGGTAAAAATACAGCTTCAAAAAGCTCAAAAAAAAATTCTTCACGCATATTTATTGTTAATATACTTCTTTGTATCAACTAACTTGGTGGGAGGTATCCAAATTTGATGACAGGACTTTCTTTTTGATATTCTTTTTGAGTCAGTGTTGTGATTTTTGTTTGTCTTTATGTCTTTATTGCACCCGCTCCAGCACATGCAGGCGTTCCTTGGATGTGGCTTCTCATGATGGTTCTGGTGACCCTGGTGGCAGTGTTAATACCCTACTATGGGGGTAAACATTGTTTACGGATCAATCTTTCAGCCATATGTGATAATTTCTTCATCGTCTTTTTATTGCACATACATGACCTGGTGGTTCATCACTCATGTTCAGACCCATGGCACAGGTTCTTCCTATGCCAGGTTTACACTGGGATTTACATTTATAATACATTTATGTTACATTACATTTTTATCCAAAGCGACTACATAACATAAAATCAGCGATAACATAAAATAACAATAGAATAAGTTCTATCATACAAAGTACTATATACTATACCATAGTGCATCTCACCCTAGTTAAATTTACATGCATATATATATATATATATATATGGTTAAGCTTTGTACTCCTCATACTCTGATGCCGTATGATGTTCACAGACAAGGCGTTGGATCACACAAACCATACCAATTATTAAAAGAAATGAGATGAAATAGAGTTCAATTCATTTAAACTCTCTTCAGGGCACGGTGTTGCACGGGGATGCCTGGGCAGTTAAAAGATCCCAAAAAAGACCAACAAAAATATTGCTTTAAAAAAGAAAATGAAACTATAAATATAATTGAAATTAAAAAAAAAAATTTTAATTACTATAAAATACATATAAATGTTATATATATATATATATATATATATATATATATATATATATATATATATATACAATACTATCAATGATACTTTCTTCCCCCAACAGCTGACGTCCCTCAGCAGGTTCCAGTAGTCCTTCCAGAGTCTGTGTCTGCAGCAGAGGAGCTGAAGGCCTGCTGTCAGTGGGTGCACCTGTCTGCGGAGGAGCAGAAACGCAACATGGCAGAGCAAATGTGCCACCTGCAGAAAGACATACGGGACAGGGATCGCGCCGTGCAAGCTCACATGGCGCTGCAGCGCCGGATGGCCGAGGACGCCCTACTGGACGAGAGCATCGCGCCCTTCAGGGACGTCATCATGGTGATCATGCAGAACACAGACACCTTGATGAAGTCGGCACTGGAGAGTCTGGGGGGGAGCAGGGAGAATGACGTGGACTGGTGTAAGGATTTGCCCTCAGCCTTTGAGCTGCCCCCTTCCTCCTCCTTTGCTGCCTGAAAGGCTAAGATGACTTTGAGTCACCACTTTAACAGGCTGCAGGTTTGAGTTGCCTGGTTTACCATGCTACACAGCTTTAACAGGCTGCAGGTTTGAGTTGCCTGGTTTACCATGCTACACAGCTTTAACAGGCTGCAGGTTTGAGTTGCCTGGTTTACCATGCTACACAGCTTTAACAGGCTGCAGGTTTGAGTTGCCTGGTTTACCATGCTACACAGCTTTAACAGGCTGCAGGTTTGAGTTGCCTGGTTTACCATGCTACACAGCTTTAACAGGCTGCAGGTTTGAGTTGCCTGGTTTACCATGCTACACAGCTTTAACAGGCTGCAGGTTTGAGTTGCCTGGTTTACCATGCTACACAGCTTTAACAGGCTGCAGGTTTTGTCTCCTATTTCCTAAATTTAAGTCCTTGTTTTTTTTTTGTTGTTTTTCTGTTTTCCTCACAGTGTGTTCAGGACTCAAAGAATGTCATTTGATATGACTGTTCCTGTTTATTTAGCAGTTGTTTGTTTGTCAAGTCATTTTCTCATGCACACACTTGAGCTCAGTTTAACATCAAAATATTTTTCCTGTGTCCTTTCTTCAGATAGTGAGGAAATGCCCATGGACTGTTTCAGCCAATACACAGTGTTAAGTACAACTAAGATCTATAAACATACTGAATACTTTGATCATTTTATAATTTTACAGTATTAGAGTGCTAGAGCAAGCAAAAAAATACCCCACCCCTTCTCTTCGGAGAGAATGAGAGACTGAGAGGTCCAAGGTCCAAATGATCATTAGTTTGTTCTCTTTGTGTGGGTGTGTGTGTGTGTGTGTGTGAGAGAGAGAGAGAGAGAGAGAGTGAGGATGTCATACTACATTATTTGTTACATGCTACAGTGTGTTGTACTGTTACTTTTTTTATCATGGACAGTTCTAACAGTTGGAATGGATGTCATCTATGTGTGAGTGTACAGCCTCACACGATTACCAAATCTTCAAAATCCACCTTTAAGAACAAACCAACAAAATCTTAGTTCACATGACTAAACAACTGCTGTGCATCTGGGTGGTATTTTGTGGTACATCACTAAACATGTTAAGTCACAATTTTGTTTTGAGTGTCTATCTTTCCATTATTAGAAAAGTAAAGAAAATATTACAGTGAAAATATTGCAGTGTCTGATTTCATTTTAATACATTTCAACTTGATTTAGGGTAAATGGCCTGCATTTACTGTGTATAGCGTCCAATGTGTATGACATCATGGAAACATTGCTGACACCATGGAAAACCTGTAATGAATACATTCAAAATCTTGTGTGGAATGAATCTGAAACATAGCATTGGAAGGAATGAATCTGATACATAACCTTAGAGGGTCATTTGAGTTTCACATGTAGGACTGATAGATAGTTAGGTTATTTTCTTCTGTGATAGAGTAACATTGACTTGAGTGGACTTGTGGAATCCCTCTCCCTCCCAAAAAGGCATTTTGCGTGTTAAGCATATTAAGTTAAACTTTGGAAAAGTATGAACAGGTAGATATTATTACCCTGTAGGAAATGGCATCCTATAGCATCCACAACATGACATACACAGATACACTCCACAGATACACACAGGAGGATGCAGATGTAAAATGGAAGGTACATCCTGCTTTAGTGCAAAAGGGAGTTGGGGCAAGAATATTGCCAACTGCAAAGTCCCTATCTACAGACCATAAATAAGCTACCTTATATAGTATATCAGATATATGTTAAACTATACTTATTCAAGTCCTTAATAGGGACCCACTTGATCTTTTGTTCTGGTCTGCCATATGACACAATCTGTCAGAAACAGAAACATTTGGAAAAGCCCCAGCTGTGATAGTTAAAAACGAACACTGTTCGTCTTTCCGGTCACATTGAGCCAGCCTGGTCATGGGGTAATGAAGAAAAGTGGTTGAACTATGCAGAAAATGCACAGAGCTGGCGACCCATTTATCTTCTCTGCACAGAAAATATAATGATGTTATTAGAAATGATTGAGAGAAATGCACAACTGAACTATTACAACTGTCCTACTTATTACACGGCCTGGTCATTTCTGATAACATTCTGTAGAAAGTGAAAGTGAATCTAAGCTGACACTTCCGAGGAAATGAAAGTAATCCCCACTCCAACAGTTGAACACTCCTCCTGTTAGAGCCACTGTTCCATAGTCTACTGTCAGTCCCTGGCTACTGTGGGTAAGTACAGTCGAGATACTCTGTCCTTCCTCCTCTTTTTTTGAATCCCAAACCGGCATGCAGTGATATTCCCTACACTTTCGAGGAAATGAAAGTGATCCTCACATCAACAGTCTGACGACGCTGAGTAAGTACAGTCAATGTTTGTCTGAATAAGAAAGAGTAAGAGTAAAGACAACGGTCTCATTTGCAAGCGCTCGTCTCCAAGGCTTGGATTTCTGTGAGGCATTATCTAAAGGTTAGCAGTGAGGTACTTTTGATTGATTTTCTGGTGCATTGTTTTGGATAGGTTATACACTACAGTGTTCTGCGGACTACAGGTTCTACTGAGCTCTAGAATGTAGTACAAGAACTGTGAGGCACTCTATGACTACGTTTACATGCATTAAAGTAAGTGCGCATATTACACCTTTTCCCGAATTCAGTTTCCCGAATAAGGCCTTATCCCGGTTTCTGAGAAATGGGGATATGCTAGGTGGAGTACTCCGAAAGAAACCGGGATACCGTAGCATGTAAACACCTTATCCTGGTTTTTGACAGCTGTGGAGAAATATTCTAGAGTGCGATGTGTGAGATGAAATGCTGCGCACTTTAGAATCCTCGGTGAGAACACCGCAAAAACGCTATAACCAGTAACCGGAATGTTAGTAGGCTATTTATCATGTGAACATTAATGTCTACATTAATGTAAACACCATTTCCCAAACATTATCAAAACCTCATAAGCCTCATATTCGAGATTCTGAAGTACATTTAAACGTAGTCTATGAAAAGGTCTCAGGGGATGATGCCAAGAGAAAGATGTAAGTGTCTTAAAACATTAAAATGTAATGACATCAGTTATCCCCAGAACTCTTAATCTTGACGGAGGTGCAGTCTAGGTTTATCCAGGGTACAGTTCTATGCCCTCTTAGCCATTACAAGCATGAAAGGAGAGAGGTCTCCGATGTCAGACCCTACTGCTGATATGTTGGATTTTGAGGAAATACTGCATAATTGAAAATCAAAGCACATATAGCGCTCACACACACATAGCGCATATAGCGCTCCTGGCACAGGCGACCGAGGCAGTTGCCCAGGGCAAACATTTTACCACTATTTTAACATACACTGCAATACGTTAGTTAATGTGATGAAAATGTTCTCAAATTTTATGTATTTCAACATTATGTACATGTATGTAAGCACATTTCATTCTCTAAACACACTGTTTAAAACTACACTTTTTCCACCTGGGGCGACACTTGATAACATCCCCCGGAAACAAGAAGAACCGGATTTCTGAGAGGTTGATTACGTGAGAATCGTCATCTGAATTTAAATTCTAGAAATTCCACTGTATGCTTCTTTTGCTCTCAGGATCACTCAGGAGCACTTGGAGGCCAAGGCGACGTTTTTATTCTCAATCTCCCACGTTTAGTGTGAATATGAACAACAATGGATACACCCACATGGAAGAAAATGTGGGAAAATGTGGTGAGTTTTTTTCTTTTCCTCTGATTATGACCACCAAAAGTGTACATTTGGTCTCAACATTGTTGGAGACATAACAAAGCCGAGCAGTCCCCATATTTACGCATGTTTGTGCCAACATTTCCAATATCCAATCATGTTTTGATGCTACATCTGTGTGACTCTTTGCTGCCAAATATCTTTCTCTCTCAAATAGATCTAGGATTCAGAGACCAATTCTCAATCTGTGTGATATTTTACTACTTTATGTTTTTTTGTGTAAAACTAGTAGGGTTGCTACCTAAAACCTCCCCAACATTTCTAGAGCCTTATTGGCACCACAAGAAGATGACTAGCGTTTGATGACGATGCAGCTAGCAATGTCATGCTGTAAAACAGTAGTCTTTTATTTCAAAGTGGTTTCGTACCCTCCACCCAGAACTGCTCAACGCATATCCTGGATGGCTGCTGGGAATAAAACTTTTGTTTATTCACCCATCATGTCATGTTATGCAGCTATATCATCCATATTAGCTTAGAAACAGTACCTAAATGAATAGTCTGATACCTCAAATAGTGCATGATGAAAAGTTATGTGTTACTTTAAAATTATCACTACATAATTAATCTTACTGCAGTATTAATTCAGCCCTGACTAGTTTGTCCTTGACCATCATGTGAGTGATCTGGCCTGGGTTATTATACCACTGTCTATCCTGGGTGAGAACAAAGTAACACACTGAGTACTGAACCCTGGTCACTGGATCCTAAAGTAATAACACTACCCCCCATAACTTTCCAAAAATTCAAACAGAATATAAACATAGCTTGTGTTGGATAGCAAGCCTTCAATTACTGTTAATTAGAGATAACTGATTGACTGGTGAAGAAAATTAATTATCTTATGTTGTAAATACCAAAATGTATTTCATGTTAATAACCTACATTTTTGTAACATAATGTTGTTTCTCTACCAGGTTCCATTAAAAGGTCAAAATGGATAGGAGCCCTTCTTGTTCTTTCAGTCATCTTGGCCTTCTTGATTGCAGGATGGAGCATGTTTGCTGGTAATTTCTTCCCTTTTAGAGGTTCAAAACATAACTTGTTGGTCTAGACTTACATCAATGAGCCTCATTCACCCAAACCCTTCTAAGAAATTAATAGGGTATTACACTAAGAAGGTCCCTATGAAAACTTTTCCTGTGCAATAGGCTAATATAGTCCAGTAAGAGTCCAGTAACAGACTAGATAACAGACTAGGTTCTCAAACTAGGGGACCCCAGGGGTCTGCAACATGTTGCCAGGGGGTCCATGAAAAAGTTTGCTACAAAATATAAACCTGGGAAGAATAAATACTAGAGATTAGTATAGAGCTCAATCACATTATGTTTATTACTCCCACCGACATTAGTAACAGCAAGTTAGCTTACATTATGCATTACATCAATCTGCCAAAACCCTTTCCTTAGGAATATGTTAACAGCAAGCAAAATTAGTATTATTAGTTATTTGAAACAAACAGTATTTTTGTTTAGCCTATTTTTTACAAAACAATCCATTTACCAATCCTTTTAAAACGGCTCCTGCCAAATGCAATAACATGCCTATTTAAAATGGTATTAGCAAAATATTGTTTTGAATAAGAGTACACAAGCATCTGAAAAAACAAATACCTGTAAACTTGTTTAGATTGTTGTGATTGTGAGGGGTCCTTGAAAAAATCTACTCCATGTGGGGTCCCTGCCCCAATAAAGTCTGAGAACCCATGGAATGAAATGCTACGGAGTGTAGTTTCGTCATGAAAATTGTTGGTGAATGAGGCTCAGTGTTGGGAAAAGATAGTGTGTGTTTGTGTTTGTGTGTGTGTGTGTGTGTGTGTGTGTGTGTGTGTGTGTGAGTGTGATCATTGTCATTAATGTCTGTTTATTGCTTGCCGTAGTTGACAAGAATAACTCTACATCAAGAGAGTTGAAGAACAGAGAGGAAGAGGCACAGAAAGCCTCACAGAGAGAGACAGAACTACGAGAGGAGGCTCAAAGAAACCTGACCACAGCCATACAGAACATGGAGGCAGAGGCAAAGAAAAATCTCACAGATTGTAAGAGAGAGTCTGCAGCACAAGAGAAGAAGGTTAGAGAGGAGGAACAGAAGAAGGCCTTAGAGAGAGAGAAAGACCAGAAGGAACAAGCAGAGAAAACCCTCAGTGAAACCATACAGAACATGACATTAGAGGCAGAGAAAACCCTCAATGCAACCAAACAGAAGATGGCATTAGAGGCAGAGAAAACCCTCAACGCAACCAAACAGAAGATGGCATTAGAGGCAGAGAAAACTCTCAACGCAACCAAACAGAAGATGGCATTAGAGGCAGAGAAAACCCTCAACGCAACCATACAGAACATGACATTAGAGGCAGAGAAAAAGCTGAACGAAAGAGAGAAAGCCATTAGAGAGGAGGAAGAGAGAAAAAGACAGGACATGGAAAGGGAGATAAGACAGGAAGAGAAACAAAAGAGACTAGATGCTGAGAAGAAGATCAGAGATGAGGAGGAGGAGAAGAGGAAGAATCTCCAGAGTAAAATAGATAATCTCACAGAACAATCCAGTCCTCAGTGCAACACAGGTCACATGACTACAGCTGGACACTCTGGGGTTGGAATTGCGATATTCTTTGCTCTGTCTGTATGTTGTATGGCATAATAGTTGTACGTCATCAATGTTAGAGTGTTAAAGTTAAAGAGTGTTAAAGAGCGTTAAAGTGTGTTAAAGAGTGTTCAAGTTAAAGTGATAGTCTGGAGTCAGTCTGTATAAGACAGAACTGTATCAGACAGAACATCTTGAATGGCAGGTTGTTTTTTTTTTCATTTTGAATTCTCACTTTTTTGAATGCTGTTTTTTTATTATTTATTTTTTTGAAAAGCACTTTAAAGTCCTTTAAAGTCATCCTATTCAAGATCATCTCTTCTCTGTTCTTCTCAATAGCTTGTTTTCGCTTGTTTTTGTCACTAACAAGCTTTTGTCCGATCATCAACTCTGAATAGAATTTGCACACCATCGGCCTGATCTGGCCATACGGTTGACATATTTCTTGCTCTTTTCACATAGTATGCAGCCACAGAATGCATTTCTACAAGGCTTACATTTTCTTTACATACAGGATCACACCAACACCAAAATGATGTATCTTTTATGTCTTATTTGGTAATGCCTACACACAGCATGCCAGAAATGGGAATCCAATGTCCAAAAGCCTAAATACAATAGAAAACCCTTAGTTGAGCAATAACATTGGTAAAGTTTTTAACATTTTGAAATGTAGACTTTTAGTATTTTCTTAAGAATATGTGCTTTTGAAAGAAAGCTAACTGTTTGACACCTGCATTCTTGTCTTACCCTATACATTTACAAAAAAAGGGAGTCCAGTAGGAGAAAAAAATAATGTTTAAAGTTGTATTACACCTGCATTCTTTTCTTATGCAGTCAGTGCAGTGATGTTATGCTGTTTGTAATCGCATAACACTGTCCATAACGTGAAAATAATGTCTCCCTGTGATCCGCTAGCTCTCCTTGTTGACCGTGAAAAAAACTGGTCTCTTTACAATACCCAGGTTCCAAAAAACAAAGTTTATGTAGTGGGACTGAAGGCAGGGATGAGCTACATCTGAGGCGTGTTTTGATCAGTCCTC
Source organism: Tenualosa thibaudeaui (assembly GCA_027481765.1). Lineage (NCBI taxonomy): Eukaryota > Metazoa > Chordata > Actinopteri > Clupeiformes > Clupeidae > Tenualosa > Tenualosa thibaudeaui. The sequence goes on from JAIFZK010000036.1 coordinate 1,368,944, forward strand.
AGGTCAAATATAGTGTAGGATTTTTTGGTCAAAAGTGTATGCTTAGAAATATAAACATAAACAAACATGATTTCCACCAGCATCACCGACCGCACCTTTAATGTTTTTACTTAGCCGGATGATTTGTGGCCATTGTTTATTTATTTCTGACTGTGATTACTTGGTATGATTTAAAACTGATTAATTTTCTATCTATTTACTTTATCTGCTGTTTACTGTCTACTGCTTTTTTTTGCTGATCTTGTGCTTCACCTGTTTAGCTCTATGTAATTTGATTCTGCTGTCACTGGTTAGGGTTAATGGGTATGTGCGTGAATAAAAATAAACTTCATAATAAAAAGAAAAAAAAGTTTTAACTCTGATCTCATTGTCATGTAGGCTGTGTATTGTTTCACAGTTGAGGCATTCCTATGATATACTATTTCTATCTTTTTACGGTAGATAAACCTACTTACGTATGTAGGCTTTTTTGTCATGTGTAGCAATTTAATTGTCTAATTTCACTACTGGCTTTGACTCTTGGAAACTGAAAATGAAAGATGCTTCCGTAGACTGAGTCTCAGTCTCAAGCGCAGGCTATTGTTTGTGCCAACCATGCTTGATCTGTCCATGAACATTTCAGGTGGATGAATCTCAACGTTCCTTGTGAGCCCTAAAGTTCTTAACCTACAAAGACTTAACCGTCAGGAATGGACTAAAGGATTTGAGCCAATAATTAAATAGACAAATAAACAAACAAATAAATAAATATATACATAAATAATACCAAGCTAAGTCAGCTGGCAAAAAAAACAAAACATTTAGTCCATTCCTGTCGGTTAAGAGACTTTGAGAATTCAGTGTTTAGGGCTTAAACACTGAAGGTCAAAATCACTGTTCAGTCTAAAAACAAAAACATACACACACATTTAAGTGTATGAAAAATATTAAATATGGATGACAATTTTTTTGAAAAACCTTGATATTTAACTATTCTAACAAACTCTGAATAAAAACATTTGGAGATAAATTATTCAAAAGTAAATGACATTGAAATTTACCTGAGGGAAAGATCAGGTATCATGAAGTAATGTAATGAAATGCATACCTTTGGGTGTCAGTCATCCTGGGTGTCATGTTTGTAGTTTCCCATTTACTCTACCAGAGAGATAGGAACCGAAACTTATGAAGATATATGACAAACAACTCCATAACCATGAATCAGTAAGGTGACAACACAGGCCTGAGGAAGCTAAGGGAATATTATAGGTCATTTATTAGTCATTTATTAGTTACTTACATCCTGTCTGAGACTGTAGGCCTACGTATACTACACAGTGAATATTGGATTAATTTCTAATTACTTTCTATGAGAATACGGTATTCTGTGTCAAGACAAAAGTCCCAGAAGGACGTTTGTTTCAGGATAGTCACTCTTTTCCGGTAAGTGTTTATTTTTGTTAAGTATGGTAGGCTAAATTAGTATTAGGTTTAATGTTAATCTAACATGTCACATGTAAAATCTAACATAACACATCGTATTCGTTTTAGAGTAGAGTATTAGTTTTATAGTTCAGTTATACTAATTTACTTTACTACTAAGTAAGCCTAACTAATAAACTCTCCATGTTCCTTGCCAGTTCAGAGTTCATTTCGTAGTTAGCTCATAGCTATAGCCTCATTACAATTGTTTACCAACGTAAAAGTTCATTACTGGAAACGGTCGACCATCCTGACACTCCCTCTAAGGAATTTATGTGTTGCAGGCACCTGCAGAACCATGACAATGTTACCGTAACAAGGTTAGTGTAATATGTGGATGTACTTTTCATTGGGATTTTATTTGAAAGCTTCAAATTTGGACATGAAAATTATTTTATTATTGAAAATCAGTTTCACAAAAGATCATACGATAAACATGTAGATAAAACAACAATGTGCTTTCCCTCTGATTTGTCGATTTCCACATGGAGGGTAAGCCAATTCCCACTATGAATGACACAAATACCGGACGAGCTGGATTTTCACTGACGTTGATCATGTGACAATCATCGTTTCAAAGTCGGTTACAAACTGACACGTAGATTTTTTTTTTGCTCTCACTATCATGTGCAGCCATTCAAAGCAAGTCTGAATCTCAATCCCCCATTTTCTTTTAGGTAAACGTGAACAGCAACAGCAACGGATATACCGGCATGGAACAACATGGGCGGAAATGTTGTGGTGAGTTTTCCTTTTTCTTTGATTGTGAACACTGTGAAATTGCCTATTAGACAAAACTGAGCTGAAGACAGTGCAGGCAAAACCTATTTAAATTTTACGTAATTCTGTTTTTGGTTTAATTGGAACAATTGACTGCTTGTCTGACCTCTCGAATCAGACAGATTTAGGTGTGGAGACCCCTTAAACATTGATATATACCCCTGACTTAGATCATCAAGCTTTCAAATACTAATATTTGGAGATAAATGATTTACTAGTAAGTGAAATTGAATTTCAGTCAGGACCACTGACCACTTACTCAAAGTGTAAATATTTTCATCAGCCTACATTTGGTGGTATGGCTTTGTTCTGGGACCTCTGGGTCCTATAAACATGCAAATCCTAAGGAAGGGAGGGCAGCAAAGAAGATCCCCTCCAAACATGCACCAAAAGCACAGAACAGAGTGATCGCCACAGACATTGATTAATTTAGAAACACAACGAGGTGAAGGCAGCAGAGTGGCTTGCAAAGGGAGTGTCGAGAACCGCCATGTTAGAGCAGCTCAAAAACCCGCGCTTGGCGACATCTCAGCCAATGAAGTTGCAGAAAGTAGTCAGCTGATCAACTAAAAAATGCAGTCAGGTCAGCCATCAGCTGACAGCTTAGCTTGACTCCATGGCCTGCCATAACTAACACTATGCTAACATATTTATTTTACGTTCTGAATACCAAAATGTATTTGTGCTCTATAGCAAAGACCTTTTGGGTTACACATTTATAGCAGCTGTCATAAACTGTTCACAAAGCATTCACGACTTTCAGAAGACATGAGCGAACATTCATGACTCATGTCGAAACATCATGAATGCTTTGTGAGGATTGTGCTATGAATGTGTTATGTGTGTTAAGTGTTACCACATTTAGTGATCTGATGATGTTTCTCTGCCAGGTATCTTCAAAAATTATTATTATTGGCCCTCATGATTGCAAGATGGAAGATTGCTGGTAATTTATTCCATAATAATGTAATGTATTCTGTCTAAGCATATGTGTATAAACTGACATATATGGGCTCCATTCACCCAAATCTAACAGATAGTGTGTGTGTGTGTGTGTGTGTGAGAGACAGAATGACGAGAGGAGGCTCAAAGAAACCTGACCACAGCCATACAGAACATGGAGGCAGAGGCAAAGAAAAATCTCACAGATTGTAAGAGAGAGTCTGCAGCACAAGAGAAGAAGGTTAGAGAGGAGGAACAGAAGAAGGCCTTAGAGAGAGAGAAAGACCAGAAGGAACAAGCAGAGAAAACCCTCAGTGATACCATACAGAACATGACATTAGAGGCAGAGAAAACCCTCAACGCAACCAAACAGAAGATGGCATTAGAGGCAGAGAAAACTCTCAACGCAACCAAACAGAAGATGACATTAGAGGCAGAGAAAACCCTCAACGCAACTATACAGAACATGACAGTAGAGGCCAAGAAAAAGCTGAACGAAAGAGAGAAAGCCATTAGAGAGGAGGAAGAGAGAAAAAGACAGGACATGGAAATGGAGATTAGAGAAGACGAGAAACTAAAGAGAACAGACAGTGAGAAGACGATCAGAGATGAGGAGGAGGAGAAGAGGAAGAATCTCCAGACCGAAATAGATAACTTCAAAAAATCCAGTCCTCAATGCAACACAGGTCACATGACTACAGCTGGACACTTTGGGGTTGGAATTGCTCTGCCGATATTCTTTGCTCTGTCTGTATGTCTTATGGCATAATAGTTGTACCTCATCAGTGTTAGAGTGTTATGGTTAAAGTGATACTTTGGAGTCAGTCCCATAGCCCTGATGTCCAAGGTTGCTGAGTGCTGTCTCTAGCAGTAAGAGTGAGGGAATTTAGAATGTAGAATGTAAACAAAATTCAGAACCAGCAGCTATTGCTAACTTAATGGGGAACAGGAAAGCAGGTAACACTAACTGAATGGGGCACAGGGAAGCAGCTAACGCTAACTGAATGGGGCACAGGGAAGCAGCTAACCCTAACTGAATGGGGAACAGGAAAGCAGCTAACGCTAACTGAATGGGGCACAGGGAAGCAGGTACATTAACTGAATGGGGCACAGGGAAGCTAAACTGAATTTCCCTTGCCGAGTTTGGTTTGCTATACTCTAATTCCTACTTGATCTTGAAGTCTCACAATATATATTTTTTTTAATTCCAAAAGCACTTGGCTGTGGTGTTTGTGAGATATGTAATTTTGACTTGCCTTACTTTGTTTCACCACTGTTAGGGTTTACAGTATGTGTGACCCCTTACAGGAGTATTGTCATCCTACTGACAATAAAAACTACTTATACAGGCTTTCCTCTTGTCTATGCAGGAGGCTGATAGTGGTGTAGAACACAAATGGCCCTCTAGAGGGAGCCATACAAAGCAGTCTTACACCTGCATTCTTGTCTTACATTAAATAGACAAGCTGTCCCTAAGCCCGAAACAGATAGGCTTATTATAAACTATACAATAAAAAAAAAAAAAATTAAGAGAGAGATAAAACACAAAGTAGGCAGCGGGTTTCAAATAGAGCAGGTAGAGAAAATTTGTCCGAAAACAGACCCTGATTAATGCTGTATGACTAAAAATAAATAAATGAATGTAGAAACTCATGTATAGCCCCTCCCCTCGCCATTTACTTATTTAGACTTATTTAGGCATGAAATAATAAAATATATTATTCTTCTCATTATTATTATTATTCATATTATTCTTATTATTATTATTATTGAAAGAGAGAATAAAGTATGCTTATCCAAAGGAGACAGGAAAGGCAGGGCTTTATAACTAAAAATAGAAAGAAGAAAGTAATGTAGGTGTTGGTATGACCAAAGGGGCTAAGCACTCCCTGTCTTTCAAAACTAGTGACATCCCCACTTAATAGTTTTCAAAATGATTTAAAATCATTTTTTTTATGATTTAAAAAACTGTAACTGTAAACTGCTATATCCTCCTTTGTAAAAGCATACCAGAGAGAGAGAAAGAGAGACCAAAAGTGTTGACCAAAAGTGGTGTTTTTGAGGTGGTATTACACCTGCACTTTCTTTTTTCTTATGAGAGATTAGTATTTATGGGCAGGGCATATGACTGACAGGTGAAAGTCCAACGTAAAACAAAGTCTTTTAAAAGTAAATGAAATGTGCTTGAATTATATGGTGCCTCATGGAATTGCAGGAGTCTTAAGTAATCAATTTTTTTAGTCCTTTTTGTGTATCTGTACTCTCGCTCTCACTTCCTTTGCACTACCAACATGGTGCTGAAACATACAAATCATACAATCCTACTACTACTTCTGCTATGCAAACAGAATGCAATTCAGTTTTACCCACAAATATCAGTGTGCGTGTCTGTTGCATTTGTGTGTATGTGTGTGTTTGTGTCATATAAGTTATATGTGTATGTGTGTGTCCCTTTCAGATCAATAAAGTATCTATACATCTATCCATCTTGCATGGAAACAATGTGCTCAAGTTTAGCTTGGCATGCAATGAAATGTTTATCTAAAGGAAGCACTCACAAGCAGAAGAGGTCCATATGGTCAATAATATTTGACAAAAAATATATATTGCATATCCACATGCAGTGTCAAGTAAACACTTCAACTCAGGAATGCTTGATGAACCTAAGGAACCAAATTCAACCTGACAACAGACGTGTAAAAGGGGTGGTCTGAAAAGCATATTGGCTGAATAACAGATGATGGAAACTGATTTGGTAATAAATCCACAGTTGGAAGAATGAGTAGTCAGAGAGAAGATTTTTGTTTTTTCACTCTTCCTTTGCCCTGGACAATTGATCACATATGTTAAAATTGCTTGTTGATGTTGATGTTGATGTCTTGTCTACTTGTCTACTGAAAGACGTACTGTCTTTCAAGATTTGTAAGTAATTCATTTCATCTTATGTTATGTAAAATAAGGCTACATATGAAATTGGTAATTGTATTAAATTATGAAAATCTTAGTACATTAAAGCATAACAAAACATATTATTTATTGTCAAGAATTGCATTTTGGTTGTACTTGCAATGTGTTGGCTGTACATGAAAAGGTTTGATGTAACCTATGCCAACATGGTCAGTTTACTTGTAAATCAATCATATGTTATTGATGGACGTTGTCTTGATAGACAAACTTTTTGTCAAATGTTAGGTTTAATGGCAACATGGAAGATAGAGAAGCAGTAAGTGAAGACGAAACAAATCAAGGTTTTAAGGACACATTTACTGACACACCTGAAAGGTAAATGAAACTGTTAACAATGACTGCACTTTCTCTAAAAAAAATGGGATGGACAAGTTATAAAATATATTTTCTCAATCCTGTCCTACCATGTTGTTGATGTGGCTAAGGAAGTCACCTTAGATGCAGATATCAACATGTCTAGTTTGAGGTTTTCAAACCGGAATGGCTGCATTCTACAGGCTAAGCTATGCAAAATTCCAGGAAAAGACCAGGAGAGCACATCACATATCGCTCTGTTGAGTTGATTAACACTTTGAAAAGTGGAGAGTGTAATCTGATCTGTTGATGCAATAGTTTGGTTGATGCAGACCAATTACATACTAATCAATCAACAGACAGATCCAGACAATATCTCATAGAATCACATGACTGGTTGGCCACTGGTCAAATAGGGTCAGAGTGCATGTACTCACAAATCTTTAATATAGGCCTATTCTGTATGTGGACAGGTGATACATTTTGACCTTATACCTTTTAGGGAAACAGGGTAAACAGCTATACATTGCCTAAAAGTTTATACCCTCTGAATGTCATTTAACATGCATTGAGACATGTCCCAACTCCCTCTATCCCATGGACTATGTATAGATTTGTAATGTATTTCAGTGAAATGAACTGGCTTTGAAATACATTGATTTTTGATGGGCAGATATTCGGTAGGGCATCCCAAATGTCTATGTTAATGCAAATTTGCATTCAGCATGGCCAAAGCCTTAAAAACAACTTGGTTTCGAGGTAGGGAGCCCTATTTGACCTGTGGCCTATGGAATCACCATGTATTTTTCCATGTTCACAATCAAAAGTAATCTAGTATACATTTTGCTTGTCTTGGTAGCAACAATGAGTATGATGATGATAAAGATTCAGCTGTATGCAGTGAGCAGTCCATGCCCAGATCAATCAATTTCTCTGATGCCCAACCACACTTAAAGACTCTCAAGTAAGACCACATGTTTCACACAAATTATTTCATTGCTAATAGATCTGGGATGTGTCATTGTTTTTTTTTTTTTGTTATTCTGATGCAAAATTATTAGCTGCAGGCCTCATGTTCTTCAGGAAAAAAAATAAGATGGGCAGATGATAGCTTTCTCCTACTAGCCGCATCCTTATTTGAACAGGCATTTTTTTATGGTAGGCCTATCGATTCAGAGACTTGCTCTGCAGAGAGTGACATCATGTGGCGTGGCTAGAACAGAGGCTGTAACAGAGTAGGAATGGTGGTGGAACAGTGACAATGAAATGCATTGACAATCAGTGGGCCCAGGTTCAATTCCCAAGCTTCTTCTTTCTTCTTAATTCTTTAGCTAAACTAAATACACCCTTAATGTTGTCTGTTGAAAAGAGCGCTATATGCATTATGACTATAATTACAATGACAAGAATATTCTATGGTGTTTTTGTGTAATAGAGCATATGGAAAAATCAAGTGAAAAAAATATATGCAGATATATGTCATGGCCTGCAACCTATACTTACATAGATGGTAAAATATATAGACAGCTACAATATGATTATATTGATACTTGGGTCAAGGATTTCCCCTCTCAACCCCTTCAGAATTGGCTGATTCTCAGTTATTATGTGCCCACACACCTCAAAGGAAAGAGTGCAAAATTATACATCAGTATCATAAGTATTTCTATGAAAAAATATGCCTGCACACACACCCTTCCAAAAAAGTGTCCATGATATCCAAAATTTGCAAGCTTCTGATAGATTGCAGACACAGTTTAGTACCTGGACTGTTTGCATACAAAAGCCTGTGCTTGATCTTATAGTCTGAAGTTGACAAAAATGCTCATGGCCACTTTTTTGGAAGAGAGGGTGGGTGTATTCTAAGGCATAATTTTCATAGAAATATTTGAGGTACTGAGGTATAATATTTGCACATAATATTTGAGAATCGATTTGAGAAACCAATTATGAAGGGGTCAAGGCATTGGTTCCATTTGACATGGAATGACCACTTTGATATCAATATTAATCATTATTATGTTTAATTATAATTATTATAAATACAATTATAATAATGATAAATATGTATCATTATTATAAGTTATCATTATATTATTTTAAAATTTTACATAGACATGGGTTTGTATATCTCTTAAAAATAAATAAATGGCCCTGCTCTAAATATATGCTATTTGAATAATGCTGTCAAGTTGAAAAACTAAATGCATTATCCTATTCTCACACTGCATACATGTTCATGTATATTTTTTTCTGTATGGGAGAGCATTGGCTAGCATTGCAAAAATCACCCATTCATCTGGATTCAAACCACCGACCTCAAGATAGCAAGATGGCTCCTTTACCTCCTTTACCATTAGGTCAATTTCAGAATTTCAATAAGAAAAACATTCACATTAGTCATTTACATTTTAAGATCATAAATAAAAAAAATAATTACTATAAAAATAATTACTTTTATGGGAGATTGAGACATTGACTACAAACAACACACACACACACACACACTTAACTTCTTAACTAGCGAAATAGGCCAGCCAATGACGTGGTTCGCAATCTTGGTAGTTCTGCCATTGAGTGAAATGGCACCTAATTGAGTGGGTCATTGTCTGTGTGATAGCTGCTTCTCACTACCATCATTTAGCAACGACCGAGCTAATGTTTGTAGAAACACACCAGTCATATGAAATAGCCTTGCTAAAAGAGTCACTTTGATACTTTATTTATTTTTTCTCAAATGTCAGATATACACATGGGTGAAAAATGTCATAAAAAGTAATTCTTGAGCTTTTAAAGCCTTCTCTTAATAAATAAATAAAAAGCACTGCTCTAAATATATGCTATATGAATAATGCTTTCAAATTTGAAAAACTGCACACTTGTTTTCTAAATGCATTATCTTATTCTCACACTGCAGTTAAGCACTCAGCCGTTTCATAACCATTTTGAGGGACCCAACACTATGGACTTATCTTATCCCAAATAAGGCGTCCTTTAGAACATTTACATTGTCTGAATGGAAACGTGGATAATGATTAAAAATGATATCTCCAAATGTAACTTTCTTCTGTTTCATAAAATTCAGAGTAAAACCAGACACTAACAGTGATGGACAATCTGATTTAGCATCCATATGTAGTGATGAGTCAAGAGAAAATCCACCCAGTCTCAGTGAATGGTAGGTCAATTCATCATTGCTAAAATGTATCCACACAAATGTATCCACACATCTTATTTAACATTTTGAACTAAGTTACCACAAATATTTTTCATTAATAGTTATATACATCGGTTTGATGCCTGTCACCATCAAAGGCACAATGCTTCAACAGCAGGTAAGAATTGCAAAGTCCCTTGGCATATTACTAACCTTTCCCTTACATGGAATAGTTAGACAGATTAAGCAGGTATAAATATGATAATCAATCATAGACTTTTTGAGATGACAGATATGTTTGTGTATTTTTTTATCCAGTCTAGTGGTGAATTAGGGGAAAAAGGAAAGAACCCAGCCTATATTAATTATTATAGAGGCTTTGAACAAGTTCATGGAATGATACAGAAATTATACAAATTTCAAATATAAACTTTTTAAAATTCTAACGAACAAGTGTTTCTTTCAGAAGGGTTTCATAATTTACTTAATCACTTACTGGTTAATTTCATGATGGGAACCTAACACCAGAGATGTTAACTGATTGCAACAACAATAATAATAATAATAATAATAATAATAATCATCATCATCATCATTATCATTAGCAGCATCATCATCATCATCATCATCATCATCATAACTTGATTTTTTAATGTATTTTATTTTATTACCATTTTAGTTGAATTTCCAGAGCTGAGAATAATGATGTTGGGGAGGACTGGGTCAGGAAAGAGTGCATCAGGAAACACCATCCTGGGCAGAGAGGTGTTTAAGTCTGAAGCATCTGCATTGCCTGTGACTAGACACTGTGAGAGTCAAAGAGGAATTGTGGATGGGAGGGCCTTTACTGTAATTGACACACCTGGAATCCTGTCAAGGAATGCTTCATGGATCTTAGACAAAGGACATTTACAACCACACATATTCTTATTAGTGATTCAACTGGGTAGATTCACAGAGGAAGACAATAAAGAGATCAAATGGATCCAGAGAAAATTTGGTGAGGAGGCTCTGAAGTTCACTATAGTTTTGTTCACAGGAGGAGATCAGCTGAAAGGAAAACCTTTAAAGGACTTTCTAAATGAGAGCTCCAAACTCAAAACTCTCATTAATAAAGTGGGGGAAAGATACCATGTCTTCAACAACAACAAAACAGACAAAAAACAGGTGAGGGGACTGATCACAAAGATTGACACTACCTTGTTAAAGGACATGGGTTATGCCTACACCCATGGGGAGCATTTAAAAGTGAAAAAAGGTGTTAGACAAGAAGAGGAAAAGAAGAAAGAGAAGGCAGAAAGAGCAAGAAATCAAGAGGAGCAAAACAAGACCAGGCTTTCAAGTAATGCTACTGCTAAAAACTCTAACTATGTATTTAATTGATTTACTGTACAGTACTGAGAAAAACCAACTGACAAATTTTCTGTGTTTTCTAAAATAACTGCAGGTATTCGTTGGATGTTGCCAATTATTCTGAGCATGCTGATGTTTATCACTCTCAGTTTATACGTTCATTTCTACCATAAAGGTATGTTTAAGGCCAGATTTTTTCTGATTCATGTGAAGCCTTTGAAAGAGCTTTTTCTCTTATCCTTTAAATGGTAGTAGTAGTAGTTTTGTGGTAACAATTTGGTAAAATCATGGCCAACTCAGGACATCACATTACTGAATACTAACTGAATAACTACTAATTTCTTTGTTGCTTCTGAACAAAAACCCACTATTTGTTTTGGCAATAGGCCAGTAACAAAATGATGATAACAAGGATTTGATGGTAAGATTTTAAATGTAGTAATGAAATGGTAGTATCTAGAATTCATTTCCAGTAATTACTCAGTAGTTACAGTAATACTTTCAGAGAAATTAGAGCTGTAAAATACATCATTGGCTGTTTAATTTTAATTGCAATGCAATAGCTACTCCAAAAATGACAACGCTCAAATTAATTTTGGATGATGGATTTTATTGTGGTGGAAACATTATAAGACTATGACAAACCAAATACAAATATGCGATTTTTGCATTGCAAAAGTACTGATACCTGTGGAATTTTTTTTAAAGAAAATGCCAGAAAATTATTGCAGTTATGAATGTTTGATTATACACATGTTTACTTCCTTCATGTACATTGGAACAACACACACACACAAAGAAACTGTCTCGAGGAGCTGCATCAAACAGGCATCTTAACGTAACGATGATGTAGCTCCACCATCATCACCACCACCAAATTTGCACAAATCCTGAACTGTAGAGCACGAGCAGATGAAATATTAGTTGTACATGGGTCTCCAGAAGCTGCGTATGACAAGCCCTCAAACACCCATGTGTGGTGTAGTGCCACATGTTTCATGTGTGGTGTAGTGCCACAAATTTCAGTTGACTGTTCCTGGGACACTGCTACCTGAGTTTTAAGGCATTATTTTAAAGAAGGAATTCAGACTGTGAACATGTATGAACAGTGTGTATGTTTGTTGAAATGTATGTATAGGCTAACTCATAGGGGCAAATCTGTAAGACTTCTGGTCAGTGGCGGCGCGTGGCCAGTTTTACTGAGGAGGCTAGATAGATCGCAAGGTACTGAATGACGTCACACCCATATATATCAGCAATGAATTTAAATACAAATTAGCAGGGGCGTTGCTAGCTGTTTAAAACATTATATACCACAAAAGCTATACCACAAAAGTTAGACTTACGTCGGGCCATGCTGAGTGTTTTAATGTTTACATTAAAGATAGCCTGTAAGGAAATTAATGTCTCTTTCGCCAAAGTGCACCAAATACACCAGCAGCCAAAATGTGACATTAAAACTCCAATGTGATGTGAAGCCCTACGCATAAAAAAGAAAGACTACCAATGTTAAATTTGAACATCTTGCGACAAATTATTCTAAAGTCCTCAACACACCGGTTCCGACTGCATTGCGGAGCACTTTCGAATTCGACAATTTCGCTTGCCCCCACACACTGGCGGCGCACTGCGTGTCCGCAGTCTACGGGTTCAACTTGTCTATGATTGATGACGTACTGGCGAGGGAGGCACACTGAAGCTGGCCTCCTCATTTTTTTTATTTTTACTGTTTATGGACCTTGATGAGCGTTCGGCGGCAAACCGAGCTTCGATCTGATTGGCTAAAACCTTTAGGTAGGGAGGCCAAGTAAAACTGCACCAAAGTAAAACTGGCCTCCCTAGATGGCAGTATTTCACCAGTTATACTCTGTTAATGTGAATAAACTAGGATAGAGCTGAGCACTGAAACGTAACGTAGCCCATAGCCCATAAATGTAGTGTTTGGGGGTGCTGTTTTGCTCGCTACTCCGATCACAGAAAAACAGGACAACAGTAAGTTTAACACGCCAAATTTGGAATCTAAAATGTGCGTTATTAATCTAAACATAGAATAGTTTCATAGCAAGTACATTGTAAACCCCAACTGCTCAATGAACTCAAAAAGAAACTGATCACCAGTAACATTTCATTTTTTTCTGAAGTTTGAAACTTTTAAAATATTTCAAGTTTTTGAAAAATGTAAGTACTTTATACTCAAAACTGTACCTATGATTGTTAGATTTGAGTGCTGGTCAGTTGACAGAGCAAGTGGATTATATTGAGATCATCACAAAATACATATACTACAAGAGTTTGGTGATTAAATCCAAACTGTGATTCAAGTGCCACTCATTGTCACTAGAATATGAAATCTAGTTTAAATTGAGTACACAGGAAAAAGAGAGGGAGGGTTGAGGAGGACATTTGTTTGTTTGTTTGTTTTTTTAAAAAAAGACTTCACGATGAACTCTTATCACATGGCAAAACTGTAAAATAATGCTATAAAATATACTATAATAAACAACCTTCATCATGAAAGAGCATTTAACCTTCCCTTAATCAACCCAACAGGGGTTTATATGATATTTGCTCACTATTACAGTAACAGATTATGGGATTCAATTTCAGTTCCATTCCATAGTGCACCAATTAGAATTGTTTGAACTCAACAAAGGGGCACATGAAATTATTCAATTAGAATCAGTGCAATGAGTATTGTAAAACCATGAAAATGACAAATTCTAAAAGTTGCATGGCTTCACTGTATTGCAAAGGGAGTAGAGGTAACACTCAAAACCTTTGAGTTGGTCTGAAAGCTAATTGTTTTTGGGAAAATGTACGTACATTTTTAAAAGGAAAGACTGAAATGTTAGTGGCAATACGTTTCCATTTCTATAATGAATAATGTTCATCAGTACAGTAGAGTACAGTTACTTTATTTATCCCAAAGGAAATTAAGGTGTCCTATAAACATCATAAACACAGTATATCACATATAACATATCCCACATATACATCATATACACATCTCACATGTACACATACATACATTAGGGTGTACAGTGTAGATTTGTATCGGGATGGTAGCCAAGGAACTATAAAAAAGTTTGTATTGAGTTGACTGTTGCATATTCTAAGTGCATAGAACATATAGCAAGAAATGCAGTCTCAGTCATGCTATATCAGAATATACAACAGCATCAAGCACAATTAAACCAATCATAATAATCAAGGACCTATCAAGGAACTATCCGTTTTAGAAATTTCCACAAAATATCTTCTGTGGCAGTAAGAGCAAGCTTTTGAGACCAACGTGACTTTGTTTAAGCTGTAAAACATGTGTTTAAGCTAATAATGATATTAAGGGAAAGCATAAGACCACATTTGTGTAAGCCCAAATGCTATGGAGCCAGGAGAGAGTGAGAGAGAGATTTACTGTAGACTGCCAGGCCCAGATTTATTTAGCTCCTAATCAAGCCAGCGATTAGCTTACGTCACTAAAACTGGAAAGCTCCCCCTTCATGCCAAAGACAGACTCAACACAGAACCCATAATACTGGCAAATGGGACAAAAGGCAGAGATACAGCAATGGTTGGATGTCTGAAGCATTTCGGGAGAGTCATAAAGTTCAGGAACAAATCTGTTTGGTGTGTCGGCTCAGATTCAAAATGTGAAGGATATTCTGATTGGTCAAAACTAAAAATGACTACCATGGCTTGCTTCATAGGCTACACAGAATTTGAGTGTTGGCTTGCTAGTCTTCTACTTTTTCACAAATTACAAGTGCAATGTGCAGGAAAAACTAGACAGCGGTGACTAGAAGGAAATTGTCGGAAAATAGTCAAAAGTTCGGTATGTTGTCTGCTTTGGTTGAAACTCAAAATGACTACCATGGTTTGCTTTGTGCACAGAGTTCGAGTGTTTGTTTGTTAGTCTACTTCCTGAACTAGCATAAATCAGACATGCGAAAAAGGGATATATACTTGAACTGTTTTCAATGATCAGGGAAGCAGAAAGTGTGAGTATTCATATGTGTTTGTTAAACAGAGTTTTAGAAAGCAAACAGAGAGCAAATGAGATATGAGATAGTGGGTATTTCACCACATCATAGATTTTGCATTGTGGAATGTTATTAAGAGGGACAAATTCGTTTTCCGATGTTCTGTGTTAAAAACACAGTGGAATTAATGTTGCAAGCCCTACGCTAAACGTTCTTACAAACCCTGCTATATTCTGAACAATTAAATCCCGACATCCACTACAGTGGACATACCACAAAATTTTAATAAAATGTGTTTTTTGGGAAAAAGTCTCTGAATTGTATTTTCTGAAGCCCAAATACAAAGTTCATATAAGAAAACATTATTTTTCTCTCAGGACGATATAAAATCTGATATAACTTAAGAACAACTTAGCGTTATGAAGGCTTCGGGAAACATGTACCATAAATGAAGTGTACTATAGAACTATAAATGTCCACTAGTGTCATTAGATATTCTTGTTTGCTTGAAGCATTGTAGGCATTATATAATCCTTACCTAAAAACTGTGCTGTATGTGTATTTAACAGGCAATGAAGTACAGCAGGGAATGACAATTGTGCTTCTGGGTAAAACTGGATCAGGGAAAAGTGCTACAGGAAACACCATCCTAGGAAGAGACGCATTTAGGGAAGACTTCTCCCCCTATCCTGTCACACATCAGTGTGAGGTACAGAGTGGAATTGTGTTTGGCAGAAACATCACAGTGATTGACACCCCAGGTGTCTCTAACATATCTCTCTTACAAAAACTGAAAGGGACCAATAGCCTTGTGTGTTTGCTTGTTGTCAGATTAGGGCAGTCCTGTGTTGAGGATAGATATTCCATACAGGCCTTCAGAGACATATTTGAAAATCACTGTCTAAAGACCACTATGGTGCTATTTACTGGAGGTGACTTTTTAAAGGACACACCTGTTTCTGAGTTCTTAGACAAAAATAATGCATTAATGGAAATCATCCATATCCTTGGTGGTGGATACCATGTCTTTGATAACAAGGCAAGAGGAAATCATACACAGGTGAAAGACCTGCTCAAGAAGATTGATAATACTGTAAACAAAAATTCTAGTCTTCTTCATGCAGTAGGATCTAATGGTAACAACAGTAACCTGCCATACAGTACTGTAAATATTACAGTAGAAAACACCACAGTCTCAACAAATGGATTGTTTTCAAATATGACAGCAAAGGGAAACACAATGTATGAAATACCAACTGATGAAAGTGAAAGAAATGGAAATGTTGCAGAGGAGGAAGGTAATGACTTAAGAAAACAGGGTAAAGAAGAACTGAAGACATTTTGCTCAATAGTAGAAAACCAAGAAGAAAAAAAACAACTTGAACATGTCAATGGCAGTCATACATTATTTCAGGGAGAAGGCACATTTTTGACCCTAGTTTTTGTGCTTGGTTTAGTATTATATTTTGTGCTAAGCAGAAGGGATGAAAAAGAGAAAGCCATACGTCTCGAAGAAGAACAAAAGAGGAGTGCGCTAGAAAGACAGAGGGATGAAAAAGAGAAAGCCATACGTCTCGAAGAAGAACAAAAGAGGAGTGCGCTAGAAAGACAGAGGGATGAAAAAGAGAAAGCCATACGTCTCGAAGAAGAACAAAAGAGGAGTGCGCTAGAAAGACAGAGGGATGAAAAAGAGAAAGCCATACGTCTCGAAGAAGAACAAAAGAGGAGTGCACTAGAAAGACAGAGGGATGAAAAAGAGAAAGCCATACGTCTCGAAGAAGAACAAAAGAGGAGTGCGCTAGAAAGACAGAGGGATGAAAAAGAGAAAGCCATACGTCTCGAAGAAGAACAAATAAAGAGAAGTGTAATTGAAAGAGAATGCAGGACACAACTGCTTGAGGTAGAAAGGCTAATTGTAAAACATTCTGAGGAGAAAGAAAAAGAAATACGTGCAGAGGAAGAAGAAAAAAGGAGTGCGCTAGAAAGGCAGAGAGATGAAAAAGAGAGAGCAATACGTGCAGAGGAAGAACAAAAGAGGCATGCACTAGAGAAACAGAGAGATGAAAAAGAGAGAGCGGTACGTGCAGAAGAACAAAGAAAGAGAAGTGAACTTGAGGAGTGGCTTGAGAGGAGAAACCAAATTCTTCAGGTAGAAAAGCAAAATACACTAATACAATGTTTTGTGGAAAAAGAGAAAGAAATACGGGCAGAGGAAGAAGAAAAGCGGAGTACGCTAAAAAAACAGAGAGATGAAAAAGAGAAAGCTATCCGAGATGAAGAAGAAAGACAGAGAGATTTACTTGAGCAAAAGTGGCTTGAAAGAGAATGGAGGACACGAGTGCTTGAGGAAGAAAGAAGAGAAGCATTAGAAAAACAATGTGAAGAAAAAGAGAAATCTATACGCACAGAGGAAGAAGAGAAGAGGAGAGCACTTGAGAGACAGAGGGAGGAGAAAGAGTGGATGTTGAGACAGGAAGAGAGGATAAACTTCTGTGCTCTAAATGAAATAACAAGGGTAAGAGAGCATGCCATCAAGGAAGAAGAAAAAATGAAGAGGAATTTACTTCAGAAATACATGGAAGACGAAATAAATCAAATCAGAGAGAAACATAGTTTCTTTCATTTGGGAAAGAAACAGCAAAATGGGATACCTTCACATAAACAGAAAGAACTAGAGTCTAAAATGAGAGAAATAGAAATACATGCAAGAGAGAACACAAAGGAAATGGAAAGGCAAATCATACAACAGGCGGATGCAAGGAAAGTGGCATTAAGAAAAGCAATGTGAGGCATGTTTACATGCTTCATAATTTCAGTTGATTTTGAATGGAGCACAACGAATCGCCATGCAAAGCATCTCAGGATGGTGGTGCAATGGCTTGGAGCAGCTCCATCGCCACAGAAGTTGGGCTCTGCTCAACTTCATGCTAATTAATCTGTCAAAGGTGACACTCTCAAGTTACATTTCACTTAAATTTCATTTAATGGATGTGAGCCTTTACCTTTGTTTACCTTTGCAAAGCACGCTGCTGCAAGCACAAATAGACAAAAGCCTTTGAACATGTAATCATTGTATCACTTTGTCTTTGACTCCACTTAAGTAGAATTTACAACATGTACTGTACCATATCTTTGTTATGATTATGATATACCATAATTTTTAATGTTTTTTTTTTGCTGTTACCACATTGTGCCTTTTATCCTTATGCTATATCTTGACATGTTATCTATGATATATCATACCTTACTATATAACTATGGCATAAACATATTTTTCACATATGCTTTACTACAACTATTATACAAGTTTTCATTGTGTTTCAATATAAATGTGTGTCACATGTGCTGTTAGAGCTGAAGTTAGAAAACTGCCGTTAGAAGAGATACAGGTAGTCTTTGATCTTACACCCAAAATGTGTGTGTGTGTGTGTGTGTGTGTGTGTGTGTGTGTGTGTGTGTGTGTGTGTGTGTGTGTGTGTGTGTGTGTGTGTGTGTGTAAAAAACAAGGTTTCTGTGTCATGTCTGAGTCTTCTCTGTCTCTGCAGCTTGCATCAAATTCATACAGGATTGATGGATCTTCCTTCAAAATCACACTAACACTTAGGAAAGCCCAAATATTTATGGGATAATTCCTAAATCTATACACTGTATATATGTTTGTTTTTTATATGTTTCTAATGGCATAAACATTTTTAAAGGAAAAATGGGTTTTGCATCACTAACCACATTAATCATTACCCACATTAACATTGAGATAAAGCGACTCTTAACTTACACATAAGGACACAAGCAAGACCACTTTTTATATGATTTTTAAAATTATTTCAAAAATAATCTGGGATTAACATGTTTTACCCTTTTTCACCCTTGTCAGTTAACATGACTATCAGTGTTGTAGAATACAAATACCTATGAAGGGGAAGTTCAGTTGCCAAAAAATGGAATGCACAATATGCTGAAGTGCCTTGTGTAACTTCTGGATGATTTTTGGTCATTGTCTCTTTTTAAATGTAATTGCTATAATGTAGAAATTGATTCGTCATGTTGATCTGCTGTCTTGTAAATTACCATTACCATGTTTAGCTCTATGTGTCCACTGTCACTGGTGAGGGATAATATTTAGATATCTACCCTATGTCTAGTTGATCAACGTTTTAAATAATAAAATTAATGACACAATGGATCTAAGTCTTTCATATCACTGTCACTGGCATTGATAGAATGAGCTGTAACACATGCTGTCTCACGCATGAGCTACATTATGGAGTTCCACACACAAAATTGGTAAATTGTAGTTGGTCGACAGTTACTTTTGGCAGTAGCTTGGAGATAAAGGCAAAGACTGCATGAAATTACACCCAAAGGCATCTTACAAAATGCACAGAATATTTTCTTCAAGCCAATGCATAACAAGTTGCATATGTCTCAGTCATAACCCATTAGCTCCAACTTCGGTTTATTGTGTAGCTGCAGATTGTGCATTGCATACACAATATATAAATATATATGTTGATGAATGATGTCAATATAAATACAATATAAATACTACTAGTGTGGGTAGGGTAAAAAGGTGCTTGAAAACAGAATGTGAAGAGTACTACTACCAGTAATATAAAACCAAGTATAGGCATACATGTGAAGAGCCTGTAGATAGACTTATAAGTTGGCAAAGCTAATGGTTGATTCGAATAAAGTGGATTTGGTATGTGTTGTCAGAATCAGTATAAACCAAGGGCACTTCCAAGTGTCTTTTGTAGGGGGAGTCTTGTCTCTCAAAGGGTTAGAAGATGATCGTGCCAAGTTGATATCCATGTTGCATCCAAAGACATGGGTAGATGGTTTCAAAGAATAAAAAAACTTTAATTCCAGGTAATTCCATATATATCGAACATAATAAAGTCAGAAACCAACTGAGTTACAAGTAAAGCTTTCAGGGTTCTTACCGCAGGGTGTTTAACTAAGCCGTAGGCCGGGCTCTAGCCGCCACCTGTGGCCTAAATTACTTGCCGACTCCTGGCCTACTTCTTGTTGTTTCTCATCTTCAAACTCGGCATTGAAACTCTATAGTCCAGATGGTTCATGCCAAATAGCAGGCATTATGTTCACATCTACATAACAAAAAAATCTATGAGCAGTGAAAACAAAATGATTTCAGACTAAACAAAAAATCTATGAGCTGTGAAAACAAAATTATTTCAGACTAAACAAAAAATCTATGAGCAGTGAAAACAAAATTATTTCAGACTAAACAAAAAATCTGTGAGCAGTGAAAACTAAAATATTTCAGCAAAAAACTTTTTTCTATCTTTTCCTAATGTTAGGTCGAGCTTATAGCCTAAAGGTGATGATGAAAGCCTGGTGTTGGATTTTACTTACTAGACCTACCTAAGAGACATCCCTAGTGTTCCCGATTTACTTCAAATAAGTAGAATGCATGCAAAAACCAGGTCTACATGGAGAATGGTCAACAAATCACACTAAATAAACCATGTGGCATGTGCACAAGCCCATCAATAGTCTCTTTAGGTTGATAATTAAATTTTCTGGATAGACATTTTCATATAGGCTTTTTAGATTATAGGATTTATAGGATATAGGATTTTTGATAAATAAAAGTTGTTTTCACGGCAGAGAACTACATGCAATGTTCAATTCACCCACTCAATGTCTCCTTTAAAGCTTTGAGGGTCCAGGGTCTAGGGCTTAGGAGCGACAATGGGATTTAGACACTACCTCCAAGGTCATAATCCAACCAAAATAGATAAATAAATAAAGCTACCACTTCATGGCATCAGAGGTATTAGGAAATACACTCAAATGGGAACAGACATTGTCTCTTACATCTAACATCTAACAACAATAACAATTACTTGGTTTTATAGCCTATAGAATCTTTCAAGGTACCAAAGGTTGCTTAACAAAAAAGGAGTGTGTGGGAGGGATGGGTTTAGAGACCATTAGAGGCCTCTGTGAACAAGTTTGCTTGAAGTGTGAAGTTCAGTGAGATTCAGACGGAGACCCAAATGCAGATCAGTGTGGATTTATTTACAATGGTCAAACAATTATACAAAAAGGAGAAAAAAGCTCAGAAGATCGAAAACAAGAAAAAGGCATAAGTAATCCAACAAAGGTTTCCAAAAAACTGGGATTGGGGAAAAAACACACAAAAGATCAATACTGTACAAAATCAAACAGGGATCAAACGGGTAGGAGGGAATCACAAAAAAACCAAGCATCCAGATCGTTAACAGGCAGTTCAAATCCAAAAGCATCCACAAGGCACAAGAAGGCAAAAAACTCAAAAGACTCAGATAAGGCAAATACAAGAAACAGGGATCGGGGTAAGCACGGGAAAACAGGGATCATCGGCAGGTAACGGGCTAGGTAACAGATTTACAACACAAGGTACGCGATCAGACGATCAGACAAGGAACATGGAACAAACAAGGGTTTATATAGGGAACAGGGGCACTTGGACAAACAGGAGGCAGCTGACACTCATTACGGGGAAACAGGATTATGATGCACAGGTTTGGAGCAGGGGAGGAGAAAGTGGCAGGGCAGGTGAACAAAACAGAAGCACATAGAAGATACAAATAAACAAGGAAGCTGCAATGCAGCGTTAGTCCAGTGGGTGGCCCAGGTCCCAGGGAGCAGGATCATGACATGAAGATACAACCTTACCTTACATCTAATGGGTTTAGAGACCATTAGAGGCCTCTGTGAACAAGTGTGCTTTAAGGTACAATCTTACCTTACCTCTAATGGGTTTAGAGAACATTAGAGGCCTCTGTAAACAGGTTTGCTTTAAGGTACAATCTTACCTTACATCTAATGGGTTTAGAGACCATTAGAGGCCTCTGTGAACAAGTGTGCTTTAAGGTACAATCTTACCTTACCTCTAATGGGTTTAGAGAACATTAGAGGCCTCTGTAAACAGGTTTGCTTTAAGGTACAATCTTACCTTACCTCTAATGGGTTTAGAGACCATTAGAGGCCTCTGTAAACAGGTTTGCTTTAAGGTACAACCTTACCTTACCTCTAATGGGTTTAGAGACCATTAGAGGCCTCTGTAAACAGGTTTGCTTTAAGGTACAACCTTAGCTACCTTTAAAGAGATGACTACAAATGGTATGTGTATTTATCTGATGGACATATGATATTTTCAACAACTGAAAGTGTCATTCTTCAATTTGACATCAGGAGCAACTGTTTAGAGATACCACAGCTAGACTGGTTTTGCAGGCACATGCTCAGATGAGTGAGGCACTCATGTGACCCAGTGTGCACATAAAACACAATCTGTCAGTAGGAACATTTGGAAAGGACCCAACAGAGACCGTTAAAAATGAACATTGTCTTTGTCAAGTTATATTTTTGGCCAAGGCCATCGCTGGAAAAACAACTCCCCTGGAGAACAAGGTGGGGAGATACTCTCACTTCCCTACCCCCATCTTTAAGACACCGGGCGGATTGTTGTCTCTGTCTGGGTTCTGATCAAGGTTGTCTCCATGGCTACTGGCTGTGTTATCACTGTGTCACCCTGCGGACTGAGGCTCACAGATTGGAGGCCTTAAGAAGCGACTCTCTGGCCGTTACACACACAAACTTATACACTTCTACTGACACGCAATTCACCACCACCACCCCACGCCTTTACCGCTTCATACCCTTTTATGTCTTATCCCCCCTCCTTCCCGTTGCAGTTCTTGTATTCTATATGTGCTTGTGTGCTGAGGTGTTTTTTGATAAGAAATATGATAAGTGTCCTACCTTCCTACCTTGTTACATGTGGCCTGCTCATGTCTGATAACATTCAGTGGGAGGGGAAAGTGAATCTTAAGCTGACTCCCCACTTGGCCATTTCTAAGGAAATGAAAGTGATTCTCACTCCAATAGCAGAGCACTAAAACACTCCTCCTTTTAGAATCACTGACCAGTACTGGCTGCGTCTGGGTAAGTACAGTAGTCTGTCTGAATATGAAGAGTCTGCATTTTTAAAAGTAATGTTTAATTATATCATATCTGTCTTATTTGTTACTGCTTGTCTCCAAGGTCACGTATTGTAAGTGCAGAGTTATCTGGCAGACTAACTCAGTTTCTGTCTGTCTACCCCTCTCTCTCTTTCTCTTACTCTCTCTCCCTCACCCTCTCTTGTTATGATTTCCTCTGCTCCCTCTATCTTTCTCTGTTTGTGTATATTGTGGCTGTGGCCTTGCCAATCGTAAATTTTCCAGGCACTGAGTGTATTAGTCACATTTGCTCTTGCTGTGCTCTGGCTGGTGCTCGTGCTGTTGCTCTGTGAACCGCAGAGTCCTAGAATGGAGTACGACAAGAATACACTCTGTGTAAAAGTCTCTGTGGCGGATGAGAAACGAAACATGTAAGTGTGCTTGAATATACAGTATTACTTTATGATTTTTGGATATTATTGGAACAGATGATTAGACTGGTGAGAAGATGATTAGATTGGTGGTGATCCGGAACACCGTCTGAAATTTGTATTGGTTCAGTGACTCCATTGCCTTGGCAGAAATCTGTGCTCTCCGAGTTTTTTTTTCCATTGGCCATTCATTCTGTATATGGGTACACTCTTTTTTGGGTTACACTTTACATTTAAGAGTGACATGAACCTGTCCTAAACATGACATGAAATGTGTCATGAAGATTAGTGACACTGACTGTCATTAAGTGTCATTAGGCTTTTGTAATGTAAAGCTAATACTATTTGGGGATCAGGCATTACAAAATCCAAATGACACTTAATGAAAACAGTGATAAACATTTTGAAGGGTCATGTCATGTTTATAACAGGTTCATGTCACTCTTATGTCAAAAAACCTCAAGTAAAGTGTCACCATTTGTTGTTAATCTCCTTATACAGTCTTCTTTAGTTAATGGAAAAAGAAGAACTGACTTGGTTGGGCTTCAAACTACATATATGAGCTTAACAATGATACAAAAGACATAAAAATGTTGTTGTTGTTTCCTCTTGTTCTAAATGTATGTTGATGTTTCGAGATGATAAGTGGCGGATACACATTGTTGGGGCTTAGTCTATCCCTCTTCCATTGCAAGACACTTTGAGTGCCTCAAAAGGCACTATATAAATGAAGTCTTGAAGTCTCCTAATTCACACTCAACACAACCTCTCCTCTCTTTCCCTTCCTGATTCTTAGTGGCCATGTTGCCTCACAGTTGTATGAATCTACTATTCATGATCTGCTCTCATGACCTCTCCTCTCTCCCTTATCGTTCTGATTCTCTACAGCCCAAACAACCAGGCACTGAAGTGTGGAGGCCAGTACAGAGATGTGTGTTACTCTGACCTTCAGAACACTGAGAAGAACAGAACACTGTGTGCTGCAGAGAGTGAGGACAATTCAGCCCCAGGTAAATAAAAATAAAATAGTCAACAAATTTAAACTAAAAATAAAATAGTCAACAAATTGTTGTTATTGTTCATTGTTGTCCATAGTGTCCACCCACTAGACCACTAGTTCATTGTTGTCCATAGTTTCCACCCATCATAATTGTTCCATTTCCTTGTTTCTCTCTGAGGTGCTGGCCATTGGTGCACGTGGAAAGTGACGGCCATTGTTTTCATTGCCCTCACCGTTCTTCTCCTGATCACCGTCCTCACCATTGGAGGGATCTGGCTCTGGGGTAAATCACTCTTCATTTCTTCAGAGGTCATAGGTCAAAGGTCATACTGCAGGCTGTCTTCTCACCACCAGTGGTGCATCACATTGATTACTCACTGGAAGGCTACAAATTTGTCACTTAGATCCTCAGATCGGTCTACACTGTTGCAGATTGTTATGAGAAAAGACTTGGGATGATGTCTTGATGTGTGGTATGAGTTTACCCAGACTACTGTCATGTGTCCTCTGTCCAATTATATGTATGGTGGGAAATGGGTCTGACAAATCAGACACCACTGCTGAGACTGAGGATGACAAAGACATATTGTCAAGCAGTGATGGCAATATAGATGCCATGCTCTGTGTTATTATGGGCTGTTGAGTATGTGTGGTAATAAGTGATAGTGTGTGAGGGCATTGGCATGCAGTAGGAACATCTCCTGACAGGGGACAGTTGCATATTCTCTTTGGCATGCAAATAAAATTATGTAAGTATGACAGGGACAAAGTCAGTCTCTCTGTTACACCCTCCCCCCTTCTCCCTCTCTCTCTCTCTCTCTCTCTCTCTCTGTGTGTGTGTGTGTGTGTGTGCATGTTTCGGAAGTGGTGTTGCAACCATTGTCTCTTTCAATTCCTTTCTCCCCTTCCTGTTGCACAGAGTCTGACATGGAACAAACCAGACAAGAAGAGGGGAAGCAGAAACGAGTGGAGCGAGAACGACAGATCAGGGCAGAGGAGGAGAAGAAGAGAATAGAGAGAGAACGAGAGATCATGGCAAAGGAGGAGCAAAAACGAGTGGAAAGAGAACGAGAGATCAGGACAGAAGAAGAACAAAAACGAGTAGAGAGAGAACAAGAGATCAGGGCAGAAGAAGAACAAAAACAAATAGAGAGAGAACGAGAGATCAGGGTAGAGGAGGAGAAGAAGAGAACAGAGAGAGAACAAGAGATTAGGGCTCAGTGTAACAGTGCTCAGATTATCAACATCAGCTCCACTGGATTAGGAGTTTTACTGTCACTGTTGCTGCTGAACTGCCTCATCATGGATTACTGAACTTCTCTCATATTAGGTATTTTCAAAATAAACTTCTGTTTAAATGTGAAATACATGGCACTGATTGTCAGAGTAAGATTTATATGTCAGTTAAACTGATCTTTTTGAAATTTAAAAAAATAAATAAAGTTCAGTTTAAATGTACTGATACTGATGTGTATGTTACTGTTTGATTGAGTCAGATTCATGTCATGAATGTCATGAATAAGATGCTGCCTTTGTGAATAAATGAATAGAATAACAACTTATGTTGGGGTTTCTTGTTTGCACATCATTGCACATGCTATACCTAGATAACAATGTCTATCTATCAGTTGGCAGTGAGATCCTGCCTGTTTTGTCCTCATCTAAAGGAGTGAAGCGCACATGATTATCTGTAGGCGTACATGATTCTGTTTATATTGACTGTATTGTCCATTATCTGTATTGTAATTTAACTATTGTAATTTGACTATTGTAATTTGACTCTTTTCTGGTGAGGGATAATACTAGAGTATCTTCCCTATATGTGGCTTATTACAGCAGCATCTTAACCCATTTGGACCTAAAATGCCAAAAAAATTGACACCCAAACTGTCAACACCAATTAAATGCTTAATTTCACAGGCTCTGTAGCAGATAGAAACATGAAATAAAAACATTTGAGAGCCTACAGCTTTGTCGTGTATGTGGACTAACTTGCTTAGCCATAGTCTGTGTGCACTAAATAAAGTGTACATTTTGAAAGTCATTGGTTACAGACCTTGAAACAAAATGTTTGAAATCGACATATTTGTCCAGGTCTTATCTACATCTTTCTGTAAGAATAACAACAATAACTGTTTTATAATGGCTTTCAACATGCCTGTGGTTGCTTAACAAATGTAATCTAGAGACCACAAATCAGGACATGTACTTGCACTGGGGAACACTTTTGCACTAGGGTTACCATAGCATCTATCTATCTATCAGGCCTCAGTGATCAGGTGTAGGCCTACTTTAAGATGCTTCCTTCACATCACATCACTATGTGTATTTATCTATTCATCTGATAACACATGATATTTTGAACAAGACAAGAGCGAGTATTTGATTACACTAATTAACTTAGGTGCAACTGTTGATATTAGGTATTAGGTGCTTAGGTGCAACTGTTGACTTTTAATTTTGATATAAAACACTGTGGCATTTCAGGCCAATGGACCCTCAGACTCTTTTCTTTTTCTTTTTACTGGTCTGCACATATGACACAGTCTGTCAGCAGAAACATTTGGAAAAGCCCCAACTGAGACAGTTAAAAACTAATACTGTCTTACCAGTCACATTGAGCCAGCCTGGTCATGAGATAGAGAAGGAAAAGTGATTGAACTATACAGGCAGAAAATACACAGATCTGAGATCATTCCCACACATTTTTTCTGCACATAACATATAATCTGTCAACAGAAATATCTAAAAAATACCCAACTGAACTATGATAACTGTCCGACTTTACTATACACATGTAACATTACCTGCCATTTCTGATAACATTCTGTCGGAAGGGAAAGTGAATCCTATGCTGATATGCAGTGACATGCACTCCACTTTCAAGGAAATGAAAGTGATCCTCACTCCAACAGTAGAGAACTAAAATACAGCACCCCTGTTAGACTCACTGTCCAGTACTGGCTGCCTCTGACCACTCTAAGTAGAGTCAAGATCATTTGTCTGAATAAAAAGCAACAGTCTGTATTTTGAGAAAGTAATGACATCTGTCTCATTTGCTAGCGCTTGTATCCAAGCCCAGGATGAGGCATTCTCTAAAGAACAGCAATGGGGTTCTTTTTTCAGTTTCTCACTGTTTGTCTTTCTGCCTCTCTTTCTCTCTCCCCCCCCCTCTCTTGTTGTCTTCCTCTATCTTTCTCTGTTTATGTATGTTGTGGCTGTGGCCTTGCCAATGGTCAACTCTGAAGCATTCAGAACTTGTGTTAGTCACATTTGCTCTTGCAGTAGTCAGACTGGTGCATTGTTCCGGACAGGTTATATGCTATACTGTTCTGTGGGCTACAGGTTCTACTGAGTTCTAGAATGGAGTACAAGAACAACTGTGACACATATGAAAATGTCTCAGGAGACGATGCTAAGAGAAAGATGTAAGTGTGCTCTAATACGCTTACTAAACATTACATGGGATAGTTTTGCAGAGTGCTACTACATTGCCTCGTAATTCTGTGTATGGGCAAAACTTTGTAGTCTGTAGTCTTCAATAGTCAATGGTAATATATGTTTTAACAACAGGAAATGGTATGTATATGTATATTCATGTACATATGAAGAGGTCAGATGCGAATCTGAACTCTTCATATAAGCCTCAACTGTAAGCTGTAGCACATGAACACAACACATCGATGCTTTCATCTCTTAACAACTTCCCACTCTGTGTGTGGAAGACAGTGCTTTAGAAATGTTCTGTCTCTCCTCTCTTAGCTGGGAATGAGAGGAAATCAGACATGTTGTATGACGTTATGATGTTCTTATAATGTCCTATTTCACACTCAAGATCTCCTCTGTCCCTTTCAATGCTCAGCACCCCAAACAACCAGGTGATGAAATCTGGAGGCCAATACAGAGATGTGCATTACTCTGACCTGCAGAGCACTGAGAAAGACAGAACACAGTATAGTGTAGAGATGGGTGATTCAGACACAGGTAAGTTGTTGATATTGTTGTTGTTGTAGCTTTTCTATGGACCCTCAGACTTTTTTCTTTTTCTTTTTACTGGTCTGCACATATGCCACAGTCTGTCAGCAGAAACATTTGGAACAGCAACATATTGCCTGTCATATTGCCTTCTTTATCTTTTTTATTGTTTGTGCCCTACATCTATTTTGTTGTTGTTGTTGTTTCTGCCCACCAGCTTTGGGTTCATTAGTGTCACATTCATCATTCTGTATAATTAAATGATTTGGTAACACTTTATTGGAAAGGGTGTACATAAGAGTGTCATGTGCAATGTGCCAGTGTCATGAACATTAATGACACTCAATGCATTGTCATTGTCATTTACTTTTTCAAATGCATGCTTTGGAATGTAGACATTACAAAAAACGAACTTAATGACAGTAGTCATAAATATCAATGAGGTGTCATTAATGTTTATGATACATGTCATATCATGTTTGTTACAGGCTCGTGTCACTATTATGTAGACCCCTTCAAACACAGTGTTACCAATGATTTTTTGTCCTATCTGTAATTCCAAACTATTTACAACTGTTAGTGTTGTGGTTTGTTGTTATCACTCTTAGTTTTTCGTCCACCAGTTGTAAATAAATGACATATGTCATATTTATTCTATTTCTTGTTTCTCTCTGAGGTGCCAGCCATTGGTGCAGGTGGAAAGTGACAGCCATTGTTTTCATCGCCGTCACCGTCCTGCTCCTGATCATTGTCCTTGCCACTGGAGGGTTCTGGATCAGAGGTGAATCACTATATATTCCCTCAAAGATCATAGGTCAAAGGTCATATTGCAAGCTGTCTTGAACATGCAGATGAGGATGTCACTTATTGGTAGTTTAATAATTAGTTTAAATTAGATTACAATCAGTAAATGTGGCTGATGGTTGTGGGAAAAGACTTTTGGAAATACTTGGTCTAGCTGTTGTTGTCATGGGTGAAATTAGATCCTGTCTTATCCTGTGTAATGCATATTGCAGTATTCTTTCAATAGTAGCCTCTCGACTGATGTGCATGTGGAGAAAAAAACTAAGTATAGTGACATATGCTGTCATCATAGGTTGATTACATGATTCTGCAAACCACTTTGTTAGCAAGCTATAGATTCCCACAATTGTCCACAAAGTTGATTGTTATTCATCCCCAGCCCTGACTCTCAGTCTTGACTGATATGTGTTTTACAACACATAAGATATTGTAGAAGCATGTTTAGTCTCCCCGGAGGAGGTCTTTACGATATAATAACATTATTCATCCCCAGACGGGACTCTCAATCTTAACTGAGGGACAGTCTTATCCATTCGAACCCAGGCTACAGTTCTATGCCCTCTGAGCCATCAAAGGCATGAAGGGAGAGATGTCTCAGATGTCAGACACTACTACTGCCACCAGGGCAATGCACATACTGACAGGCTAAGGCCTACAATTTTTACCATCAGCAAAATTATATGAAGTATAGTTTAAGCAACCAGTTGAACTTATTATTTGATAAAGGTTGGCTGAAGAAAATATGCTGAACGTATTTTGTGTTCTCTAAATCAGATTGAGAGAGGACACCACTGTTGAGACTTTGAGACTTATGACATGTTGTGGATCGGTGGGAGACGTACTGACAATGGGATCACTGTTGTTAAGCAATTCTGTCAGGAAGTAATGTCAGGAAGGCTGTAATGCACCGTGTCAGGCCGGGCTGTTGGGTATGTCTGCTGCAAAGTGATAGTGAGGGAGGGCATTGACTTACATGCAGCAGGAAAATCCTCTTACGATAGACAGTGATGGAATGTAGTATATTTCTTTGGCATCCAAATAAAATCAGTATGACTGGGTGAAAGTCTGTCTTTCTCTCATCCCTCCTGCCACATGCCACATGGTCCATGTTTTTGTTGAAATTGGAAACGATATGTCAATGTTCTGCAATCATTGTTTCTTCCACTGCAATCTTCCCATTCCTGTTCCACAGAGTCTGACAACCTTTCAGTCTCACAGAAAACTTCCATGGAAGGAGCCAAACAACTAGAAGATGAGGAGGAGCAGAAACAAGTGCAGAGAGGACAAGAGATAGGGGCAGAGGAAGAGAGGAAGAGAGATGAGAGAGAACGAGAGATCAGAGAAGAGGAGATGAGGAGAATAGAGAGAGAACGAGAGATCATGGTGAAGGAGAAGGAAAAACGAGTGGAAAGAGAACGAGAGATTAGAGCAGAGGAGGAGCAGAAACGAGCAGAGAGAGAACAAGAGATTAGGGCAGAGGAGGAGAAGAAGAGAACAGACAGAGAACAAGAGATTAGGGCAGAGGAAGAGAAGAAGAGGACGGACTTGGAGCAGGAGATCCGTGAGGAGGAGGAGGAGAAGAGACAGGCACTGGAGAGGTTGTTGGGGGAAGGAAAGCGGAGACTAGAGGAGATTAGGGCTCAGTGTAACAGCGCTCAGATTATCAGCATCAGATCCACTGGATTAGGAGCTTTACTAGCACCAGTGCTGCTAAACTACCTCGTCATGGGTTAATGAACCCAATAATTCCCATTGATTTAAATAAGTAACATTCTGTTTATATCTATGATATTTTTTGTTTGTTACAGTCAGATTCATATGTCTGCCTTTCTCACATGGTCACTCCTGATCTGAAGCATTATCTTCATTGTGTTCTGAACTATCAATTGCTAAGTATTGTTATTATTATTAGTAGTAGTATTTTAATTGCCTATTCAAATGGATTAATGAACAAATTGAATGCGCTAAAGCATATCTGTCTGTAAAACTAATTGCAGGCATGTTAGTGTATTAGTGATAATGTTGTCTTTGTTTTACATGCTCATGGTTGTTGTACTTTTGCTTCCCTCCCAAGTCCCAAACCAACAAATCCAGAGGCAATAATTTATCAACCTCTTTGTCAACAAAATTATTTTTACATGTCTTCAGAGTCTATGTTTAGGTATGTTAAATAAGATTCAGTTTCTTGTGTGTTTGTGGTTTGTTATGTCTTTGTGGATTTGCTCCACTAAGCTAGCTAAAAGTGTTTTTTTTTTCACTTTGCCATTGAAGCACTGTCCATAACTTCTCTGTTCTGTCTGTTCAAGCCTGGCAACTGGAAATAGTTCTTATGCCCCCTAGTGGCCATAATAGTGATCATACCACAGATTTCACTTATTCAGACTAAGGGCATCATGGTCACGACTAGCTAGCTAAATAAATAAATAAATAAATAAATAAAACTGGACACAATATATTGAGTTAAAGATATAAATAAACACTCAACATTGTCATTATTTGAAAATAAATAGATAAATAAATGCTTTGCAATCTTTTTTTATCTACCTGAAAGCCTTGGGGGTTTGAATGTAATCCCAAGAATCTCTTTCCATGAGTCATGGATAATGATTCTTCCCACGGTTAAACTGACAAGAAAACCTGTTCATTTGGTTTTGATGTGAGGAGCAATGCATAGTACAACCATGTGACAATTGGCAGGCAACACATATATAATGTATTAATTGAATGTGTGCAGAAATGTGCATGTACACACACACACACACACAAATTGATAAAAAATATATGAATTGAGTAAAGAAATACACTTACTCTTCTGTGGACACATCTCACATATCTCATAAATGCTGAAATTAGAGAGCACCCTTTTATTACAGGGAAATTCTAAGCAGTTGTAACAAACACACAGTTCATGGCAGACTATCAGGGAGGAGTGTTACTGTCTCATAGGGAGTCCAAAAATGATTAAAATGCTTGCACACACACACACAGGCACAGGCACACAACCTTGGTTTTGAGAAATCTTGTAGGTCTGGTTTATATTTTAAGCTCCCACCAAACTTGGGGGAAGGTAAGAATTTGTTCAAATATTGCTTTGAAAACACGACTTGTTTGAGCTTTGAGTGTTTGTTTCATTGAAATATAAATCAGGAAGTGATGAATTGTGTCTGAATCAGATCCCAGATTTTAACGATGAATAATTAATGGCACAGTGAAAAACTGAAAGAGTTCTGAGCTTATTTGTTGGTTAATTTATACATACACACACACACACACACACACACATATATATATATATATATATATTGTCCTTGGGTGGGGTAAACTGAACAGCGAAAGTTTGCTGAATTATATTATTAAAGATTGCTTATTTGAATAGCTTGCGAAACGGGATGAAACACTGCTTCTAAAAACTGGGCCAATCATGTTTGTTTTTGATTCACCTGTCTGACCCATACCATCATGTGTGCATATGTTAGTGAATATATCATCATGTGTGCACATGTTAGTGAATATATCATCAGGTGTGCATATGTGAGTGAAGATACTGTATATTTGTAACTTTTTTTTGGATTATATTAGAATGTGAATGTACGAGTGACTCAGTTATTAGCATATAACCTTCAGCGTGTCATAGTATGTAATTCAGCTTGTGATAGACATAATAAAAAATATAAATCACAGTTGTAGTTGACACTGTGGCACTGTGATGGTGTGTAGCAGTGAGTCATAAACTCTTTTTCCATATAGAATATTTCCATATAGAACATTGCATTCTGCGGTGCACTTCCTCTGCCCGTAACACGCTCGTCAAAATCTTAAGTTTAAGAGTATTTATTGAGCAACACAGCCTTGGTTTAGAAAATAATAGCCTTTCGTTTTTAATTCACATTTTACAAAATGGCCCAACCTTTTGGAATTGGTGTTGTGTTTTACCTCTTATCACGTTTTTACACCAAATACATCCTTGCTAATGCATGATAAAGGAGTCACTTTGTGTGAATGATGAACTTG
Organism: Tenualosa thibaudeaui; assembly: GCA_027481765.1. Taxonomy (NCBI): domain Eukaryota; kingdom Metazoa; phylum Chordata; class Actinopteri; order Clupeiformes; family Clupeidae; genus Tenualosa; species Tenualosa thibaudeaui. The sequence continues at coordinate 1,402,051 of JAIFZK010000036.1, forward strand.
AAAGCTTTCTAAGGGTCTGTCATTGTTCACTTTGTTGACTTTGATATGAACAGTTTATGGCAACAGGCAACTGGCTCTCTAACAGAGACAGTACACACATGGTACAGTACAGACTTGAGGACAGTAAGAGAATTGAGCAGTTTTGATACGGTGAGTGAGTAGTAAATCTTTTATTGGTTTGTGAATGGAACTTTTATGTTTTGACAAATGATTTTTCATTGCCAAAGCTCACTAAATGTTTGTGTGTTTGTGTGTGTTTACCCACGCATATAGATGCATATATTTCTTAAACTTTTATTGAAGCCTTATGAAAATGTTCATAAATCACTATTTTAATGTATCAAGTTTAAATTTACAGAAATATTAACAAAAATAGAAGATTACACAAAGGCCAAAGGATACAAATTTAGTCCTGTTGTTTTTATGTAATTTGCAATAGACATTACAGAGTCCTATTGAGGATGTCTTGGTTATGTGGAAATCACTGACTAAATCTAAATCGCATAAGCCAATTATCTACCACAAATGTATTCATGTGGGCTAAACAATATTAATAAATAAAATTTTCTTGATCAAGTCCTTTTTAACCAGGTGGTGTCCAGCAACAAATGATGAAATACTTCAGTGAGTCTTCTTGCCTTGTTTTAATTTAGAGACTAAAACATCTGAATATACTGTATCTGTATCTATTATAAATGTATGTCATTGTATTCATTGCATTCATTGTATTTAAACATTTCTTTATGTGTGTGTGTGTGTGTGCGTGTATATGTATGTTATTATTTATATTCTCTTTTTAACGCAGGGTGAAGATGATTAAAAACCACACAATGGCAGAAGAGGCAGCAAAAACTATGAGTGCAAAGGTGCAAGAGATTAGACGAGAAGAGGAACAGAAGAGGACTGAAAGAGAGAGAGAGATAAGAAACGAAGAGGAGGCAAAACTGAGAGAAAGAGAGAAAGTCATCAGGGAAGAAGAAGAGAGAAAAAAGCAGGAGAAAGAAAGGGAGATAAGAGAGGAAGAGAAACAAAAGAGAACAGACAGTGAGAAGAAGATCAGAGAAGAGCAGGGGTACATGAGACAGAATCTACAGGAGGCTCTGGAACAACAAAGACAAGCAACAGAACAGTTGAAACAGGCACAAGGAAAGGGTAGGGTAGATACAGATATATCTCCATGCACAGTTCAGTGGATTTCCATTGGACTTTTAACATTTGCTCTGGTTGTGTGTGGTATATGTCTGTGCAAAAACAAGTGAAAAGGTCAGAAAAAGGAACAGAAAAAGACAGAGGAGAATGGAGGTATAAGGACTTAATTTAACAGCACACAAATGGTCTAGCATCTCTGCGGCTGACTTATCATTCATTCCTGAGCTTTTCTCAAATGACCTAAACTGCTCAGTGGCTTATTTGGATGTGAGGAATTGTTAATAACTGTTGCGGTGAAGCAATTATTGCGCAACTGACATTGCCCTATAATTCCATGCATAATGTTATGTGACCCATCACAGGCCATTTTGTATTCTGTACTTAGGCTGTGGTTATTCTGTTCAATCCACTGTGTTCTTAGTGTTTGCAATGTTTCTTTATTATTTCATGACTACACAATGGGCATAAACAAGAGTTTCTTCCCCCATCTACTGATCCACTTGTCATGACTGAGTTCAATTCCTGGGCCCTCTAGTGGTCACTGCGTGCCATCTCATTCCACTGTTAAACCTTATGATCTCAATGTATTCATAAATTAACCTAGTACCTACCTTCTACCTACTTACCCACATACCTACATACATACATAGCTAATGAAACAATATTTTAATACTGTGATTCACTTGCCACAGCTACAGCTATAGTTGAATGTTGAATGTCTCTCTGTGGATTGTCATGTTCTTATGGTCATGGCCCATAAGCTGTATTTGACATGCTACCTTGAACCCCAAGGGAAAAATCTGGAAATGACAAATCACACACAAACACACACACACACATACCAACCACAGTGAGCACACTAACAACCTCTTATTAATTTTTCACATGGTCTGTTGTGATATCAAGACTAGCACAACATGCCAGACCTGAAATCAAGATCATAAATTATGCACACACACACACACACACATGCACACGCACACTAATTTGTAATTCAAACTCAATCCTGTAGGACAAGTTTCTTCTTGTCGGAAGAATCAAAACTTAATCGGTACTGTAGGACACAGGGATCAGTACACCTCAAGTGTGTTGGGGAAGGTAAGCAGTACTTTCTTTGGTCAACTAGTAGTTTGTAAATAGATTATCTGGGCGTCTATTGGTCATTTTATTGAGAAGTTAGTTATGCAAACAGGTTTTTTCTGTAAAAACTGTATATTCTGTATATACTCTAAATGATCAACTGCCAAGCTGTATGACCAGAACAGGAGTTAGGTGAGGATTATTTTATTTAATATTCATTTAGGTTTTTGTTGTTATTGGTCTTGTCTATTTGAAATCAGTGGATTAAAAAAAAAAATGATACAAAATCTGTAAATCTGAAGACAGAGACATTTGTACTTAATAGTGTGGTTTGTAAGACGGCAGCATAGAACTCCCGCCAAATGTCAAGTGTGAAATATGAAGCTGTAGTGTTCACAGTGTAATTTAATCGTCAACTTAATTCATTTATGTTTGAAATCATTCTATAACTACTTAAGCTTTTGGGTAAAAAAGCTGTACCAGCCTAAGATGCATGCTGGTCCGTCATCTTGTTTTTACTAGGTTAAGATTTTATGTGATTTTTCATGCTTGGTTGCTGATCTGCCTAAGCTTGTTTCTAGCTTCAACCAACTGACCATTAACTGTTAGGCATGGTAGCACAGCACAAAAAGCTTGGCACCCAACTTAACCCTTTTGTTGTGTTCATTTCATGGTTACAACTTTGGTGTTATGGTCACAAATGACCAGAGCGTTTTTAACTTTAAAACATGATTATCATCAAATTTTGTGAAAGACCTCTTAATCAAAGTGTTCTCTTATGAATATCACACATTTAAAGCTTGTGTACTACTTATGGCCTCTAGGCCTCTCTGAACACAAACACACTCACTCTTTTCATCTGATTTGTAGGTGAGAATGTATGGATTTGTACATTTTTTTTACATTTATTGTTATCTGACCTATCAATTTTCCCAATAGTCCCATACTTTTTGACCAGAACACTACAGGTGTAACAAAGTTGAATCAAACACCAAATATGTTATTATTAATTATTAGAAATTGGTGTTATGTGTTCAGATATCCTGTATGAACAAAGGATCCCCATGAAAATCCAATTAGATTCAGAGGGAAAAATAGGTGGTTCCAGAAAGTGGTTAGTCATGAATCTTGCTCCACCTGTCTGTCATCTCTGCTGTAGGCTTATGTCGCAACAACCAATTTTCCAGAAAGTAGCAAGGCAACCACAGGTCTTACTAATGACAACCGCTACACTGAATCAGAATCTTATTGGCTGTCATTACACACCTGTGCTTATCTCGCTACTCCCTGGAACACTGGCTACTGTGACATAAACCTGTAAGCATACATCAAAGAAACATGCGGTTCAGGTTTAAAGAAAGCTAACTTGTTCGGGTTGCTGCATTTTTTTTTTTTTATTGCAGGTTTTACATTGACCATGAACAATAACACAGAAAATATGTTGGCATCTCAAAGAAATGACACCACGGCCAATGTGAAGAAATGCTGTTACAGTGAGTTATTTCATTACATTTTAGTTTAGTTGTCACTGTCTATGAAATGTGTCAATTGTTAAGAGATTTTGCATCCTGATTAAAACAAATGCAAACCCTTAACACTTTAAGTTGATAAGCTAATATAGAGTATTTTTTCTCTCTCTCTCTCTTTCAACCAGATTGCAATGAAAACATCAGTTGGAAAATAGCGATTATTATAGCTATAGTTGTTCTTGTTGCCACCACCATCATAGAACAGCTGAGGTTGAAGGGTAATTATAATTTCTATTATGGGTTCATTCCCCCAATACACTACACTGATCAAAACAATAAAGAACAAGAGACAGCGAAGGGCTGTAGTGTTTCTAGTAGTGCAGTGATTTTTATGATGCAAACATATCTGGTCTAAAATGTCAGAGTTCATACCTTGGGTGCTGTTTGGTGAGGTGGTAGGTTGTGTGTGTGTGGGTAGGTGGGTTTGAACTGAGCACTGATATTCATATCTTTAAAACTCTGCAGAATGTATGAGTGACTTTGCAACAAAAGAGAATGAGAATGCCAACCTGACTGAAACCATAAAAAGAATGCAATTAGAAGCCAAAGTACAACAAAACAAGTCTACAGCAATGGAGGAGATGATTCAACATCTAAATGACACTGTAAATGCATTGAAAAAAGATTTAGCTTCACAGGAACAGGAAACTTTAAGGAAAGAGAAAGAGCTGAAGGACTGTGAGACAAACTCAGTAGCAATGGAGAACAAGATTAAAACCCTTAATGATACCATACAAAAGATGACGGTGACAGAGAAACAGCTGAATGACACCATTAGGAACCTGACAGAAGCTTTGAAGAAAGAGGGAGAACTGGAAGACTGTAAGTCTGCACCAAAGGAAGAGTCAACTGAAAACCCTGATGACCTAAAGGACACCATGAATAAAATGACAACAGTGGCAGCAGGACAGACAACAAAGAAACCTGTGACAGGTGTTTCAGATGAGGAGAAGGTACAGGATGAAGAAGATGGACAAAAGTTAAACACCTTCTGTGAAAGAAATATTGGTATTAGAATTGCAAATGGAAGTCCAGTTGTAATTGCAATTGGATTGGTAATACAATGTGCATTGTACTAACATAATAATGGGTACCTTTAGCTCATCAATGTGATTATCAACAGTAATAAAATGACCTGGACCATACCAACTGAAACAAGCTCAAATGTTTTATTTAAATCCAAATGGCATTGTTTTAGCTGGGTGGTGATAGACAAGTCTCCCTTGGTTTGTGTATTCACTAAGCAAACATGCTGCAGACAATTGATTAGAGTAAAAACACTGTTTTGATACTCCTGATGTGTTTTTGATTTAATGATCATTATTATTATTATTATTATTATTATTATTATTATTATTATTATTATTATTATAGGGACAGAGGTGGCGTAGTGGTTAAGGAACTTGGCAAGCATGCTAGTAGCCTGGAAATTGTGGGTTTGAATCCCGGCTGCCACTGTTGTGCCCTTGAGCAAGTATCGTGGAAAACCACCTTGATGCTTGCAAACCCCACAAATCAATGTCCTAACATACTTGGTCCAAACCAAGAACTCACTGTTGGAGTAAAGTTGTTGACAAAGACTTTATTCACAATACCAGCAAAGTATACAAGAGACAATTTGTCATGATCCTGCTCCTTGCGACTCCGGCCACCCACTGGACTATCAATGCACTGCAACCTCTGTGTTTTGTTTACTCCACCATGTGCCTCTGTTTTTGCTGTGTGCCCTGCCCCTTTCTCCTCCCCTCCTCTGCACCTGTAAATCATGATCCCATTCCTGTAATGAGTTCACCTGTTCCTTGTTTGTTTTAGTGATCCCCTTCCCTATATATACCCCAGTGTTTTCATCTGCTCTTTGTCTGACCGTGTTCTGAGAGTTCAGAGTATGTATCTGTCTGTTAAAGCCTGTTTACCTGTGCCTGTTCGCGTTATCGCTGTTTTGGTTTTTCCCCTTTTGGATATATTTGGATTTCTAGTTACGTTTTGGAGAATTGAACTTTTGTGTGTTTTTTCCCCTAACCCAGTTTTGGATTTTTTGTTGGATTATTTGCACCTGTTGGTTTTCGATCTTCTGAGCTTTTCCCTTTTTGCATTTTGAACTTTGTAAATAAATTTTTTCTATCGATCTGCATTTGGGTCTCAGTCTGTACTTTACACAATTGCCCCAAAGTATAAGTGCTGAGCAGTGTGAAGGAGATCCGCTGCAGAGAGGAGACCGTTTACCTTGAGAGTTGATCAGGCTCTGCCTGTCCCTTCCAAACATCTACCTTTTATGTTACTAGAATCACCCAGAGGCCTCCCCTGGACCCCCTGTGTCATATTAATTAATGCAAGAGGCCTCGGTCCTGTTCATGTTGGTGGAATTCCTCACCATCCGGTTATTAAAAAATCTATTATTCTTCCTTGCTGGGCGTTTCAGTCTGACGTGTACAGCATCTATTCGTATCACGGTTCTCAACATGCGGTGAACAACACCCATTGAACAGCGGATCCCCCTCACTGCCACATATCATGGTGTCCACCCAATGCATAACATTCTTCAAACATGTCATGGTATCCACCCAAACTGAGGTATCTCATGCACAATACATGTCATGGAATCCACCCAGATCTAGACATCCCAGGCTCCGAAGCATCTTCCTGCATTAAATCTTGTCTGTTGAACTGTTTAGGGCCTCATGTCCTCTGCTTGAACTACCCAAGTCTCTACTCTCTCTCTCTTTCTCTGCCTGAAATGCTTCGGCCTCCTGGGTTACCATTAACATGTTATAAAACACCCTTCTTTCATATCTTAGTATGAGCATTGCACTCTCAGGTTAATATTGTATATACCAGAATACTATATTCTTTATGATAATAATTTCCACACGAGGCACTTAACCCTAAGTAGCTCTAGGGGAGATTGGCCCTGATGTAGTGGACAAATGCAAGTTGCTTTGGATAAAAGTATCTGCTGTAAAAATCAAATGTAAAAATCATTATTATTATTTTTTTCTCAGCCAGGTATGTTGACCTGTCCTGAGTTTCTTCACACTATTTATCTCCCAATGGTCAGGGGCACATGTACAAAATTAGCTCTCTGTCAGTGTTGATTCCTGATTTTTTTTGTTGTACGTCTCACCTTACATCAAATAAATACATAAATCTCACAGCAATTTCTTTTTGAAGACGCCACTATTTTGGCAGGTCTCCACTGGAGTCAAGCAAATGAGTTTTACCTTTCTTCAGCCATTGACTGCTACTGCTATAAGACAAGCTACGCTACAACATCTTTGTTATCCTGTCTCAACTTTGCTGGAGAGACAGAAGAGTGACTTAGTTTGATAGTCTTTAGACTTTGCTTTGTTACTTCAGCTTTTTATTTTCATTCAATCAACAATTGTAACTCAATTAATTCATCTTGTAATAAATCATTGATCCTGATCCAACGTAACCGAGACATCCAGTCTTCTATTCTGCAGGGAAGAAAAACGCAAAGCAACTTCAAGGTGAACTGTGACTTCAGGTGAAAAGTCAAATTGGGAAAAACCCTCATCATAAGCATATTGCTCAAAAGTGGTTTAAGAATTGTGGTACTTTTCCTATTTAAAATTGGACTCTTCGGTAGTCATAAAGTGTACTGAAAACAATGGAAAATGAAATGTGACAATTTCTAAGGCCAATATAGGGAGGGAAAGTAATCTCATCAGCCCCTGCTGCCAACATTTCAACCTCTATGTCAAAAAATTATATTTTGGTTCACACTTCAAAGCAGGTAATGCATGTCAAGTTGCGGTTTGAGTGCCTCCTCCACTTGTCAGTCAAGACATTGATTTGCCATACTCATTGAACAGTTCTTATAAAGAAAGGTAATGATGTTTGTCATGGATTATAACTACTACATACATTAAAGACTTGGTGCCATGGTCCAAGCTAATCATGCTAATAAACGAGGAACATGCTAATCACATGTAGTCCATTTCTGACAAGATGGGTACAATTTTTTTTTTTAGAAGGCAAAATTTCACCTGACACATTTTTGCTTTTGGTAATGGCTTCATTGTCTTTCTTTGGCTAAATGGGCAAGAACTTTGACACATTGAAGACAATGACATATGATTGGTGGACTCTCCCTGCCATGGCTACGGAACTATAGTGTTTAGTGACAGCTTGGCTCTTATGAACAGTGATCAAAAGAACAAATGAGACCTGGTTATGGAATCACTGTACCATTAATTTGAAAAATGTATTCAAAAGAACCATTTCATTCACATATGATACATCACTACTTCAAACACAAGACCTGGGTGGATGAGTAATGTACATGCCACTCCGCTAAGCTAACTTCCTGGGATCCTGGGAAGAAATTTCATTTCTCTTTGAACATTCCAGATTTTAATACAGCAGTTTATTTATGTCCACTATACATTACAAGGCCATAAAATTAGGACATGCCTGGTATGTGGATGTGTTAACTGTCACCATGACCTACACATAGTTAAGTGCAGGCCTAATAATAATACGCCTCACCAAGTGATTATGACATACATATACCTAACTCATTAGTAATCTCTTAATCAAATGTTAGGGCCTTGGCAGTAATGTCTATTACTGCAACTTTTCTAATGCCTGTTGGGGCCCCGCCCCCCCTTTTTTGTTCTATGCTGCTTGTCATTTGCAGTGTGTATGCCACTGGTGCTGGGAGTAATGGGCGTCCCTATAAGAAGACCGGGGGTTGATGGTTGCTCTCTCTCTCACCTTTCAACTCACTGCTCTGTTGGAGAGCAGCCCAAGCGCCGCAGCTCCTCACACACCCGCCGCATTTCTACACTTTTGTCTGATCGCCCCTAGACATACTTTGCACTACATTTTCCTTTTTAAATAATACTGACTTTGTATCTTTTAACGTTAACCAATAAACATACTTTTATTGAACTTTCAGCTATAGTGTGGTCTCCCATTTAATGTCACAACTACTTTGAGCCAGGTGGTTGTAACACAATATACTAAAATGCCTTACTTAACAGTTATGTACTTCCTCAAATAACGTTATGTCATACTGATAGATTCACAAATTATTAACTTATTATTGGATAATAGATCATTACTCAGTCCTCAAATGGTAGCAGTGAAAAGATCAGCTTAATACATTTTAACAGTAAATGTTTAAACATTTTACAAGATCAACATACTTCCACTGATTAAAAAAACAAATCATTCTTTGTAATCTTTGTAAAACCACACACACGCACGCACACACACACTACATGCGCAAAAGCCCTGAAGAGGAACTATGTCTTAAACCACAGAAAACTGACTAAATTCAGTGTGCCAAAAAGGGTGTCCCCTGTTTTTTGTTTGTTCCAACTACAGAGCGACGCCCCTTTGTACTCCTTTATCAGACTGACACAGAAGACGAGAGGGAGAGGGAAGAGCTGCGTTTGAAGATTCCTCACAAAATAATTTACCTGAAAGCTCACAAGCACAACAATCAGCAGGTATTGGTTATCAGTTTATTATGGGCTGTCCTGATTTTCATATATAGCATTTACATGAGGTGTTAGTAATGTTATAGCCCAGGGAGCATAAAAACTGATCTAAACCCACAGTTTGAATTGGACAACAGGATCCTGGGAATAGGAAATAATTCTAACTGTAGCATTAAATTGGACATACTGTACAGTATGCATGAAAAGCACGGCACTTTTAAAAGGCAGTCAGGTTTATACTGGTATTTTACTGTATGTGATGGAGGAAAGTATCTGACCAGCCTGATCAGTCAAATTGATCAGAGATTCCTAATATTACCCTGAATATCTCCACTAACCCCCTGTTTGTTACAGAGTGATGAAACTTTTAAGTCCTCTTGCTCTGCCACCTGTCCTGGCTCTGGTGTTATCAGTGAGTTTGGTGGTTTGTTACCCTGACCCTGATGTGACTGTAAACTGCTCATCTACTGGATACCCAGTTGTTCCTTGCTCTGCCCCTGCAAAGACAGTGACTCTGGATCTCTCCTACAACCACATGGAGAAAATACCAGCAGGCTGTTTCCCCAGTCTGATGAAACTTAAGAGGCTCCTTCTTCAGTTCAATAGCATCAGTACTGTGGATCCCAATGCTTTTCAACACAACCCAGTGCTGGAGTATCTGGACATCTCACACAACCTCCTGCCACAGATCTCTGCTTTACCCTTCACAAGTCTCCCTGCTCTCACATACCTGGACATCTCCAATAACGCCTATGAGGACATGCTTCTAGAACAATCCTTTGACCCACATGGTCGCCTGCAGAGCCTGAAACTTGGCAGCTCTCAAAGTATCTCCATCAGGAAGAATCATGTGAAGAGACTTGGGGATCTTCATCTTAAACATATACACCTGGTTGCAGGTAATATCAGTGAGTATGAACCAGGATCTCTTTTAGATTTGAAACACATAGATATGATAACAGTGAACACAGAATACTCTCAGGATCTGACCAAATATATTGTCATGCTGACCGAAACTTGCAAATGTATAAACACTTTGACATTAATGAAATTGGATCTTCGCAAATCTAATTTGATAATTCCAATCCATATTGTAGAAACAATGACTATTCTCAGGGTTATAGTAAAGGATCTCAAGGTGAGTGGGATATTCTGTAAATTCATACCTTATCTCCTAAAATCAAGCATAGAACAGATAGATTTTCACAACATCCACGGAGAGGGAGTGTGTGACCTAACAGTTGGGACTTTTGACCGTTGTCATCTGAGGAAAGTTTCCTTCAGTGGCATTGACAAAAATAATTTTTTGTATTTTGTCCCACAACCCGCCACTCCTAAATACATGGCATGCCTGACAGATATCTCCGCCACAGACTTCGGGTCAAGCTACTTTCCCTGTGCTGCCTCAGTCTTCTTGATTAACCTGAAGACCCTAAATGTCTCCATTAATGAGTTGACTGAGGAAAGCATTTTTTCCTTTTGCCAGTCACCATTCCCTAAACTGCAATCTCTGGCGATCGATCATAACAAGTTTCAGCATCTCAGCATCCTTGGAAATAAAACCGCCCATATGAAATATCTAGTGAACTTCACGGCAAGCTACAACCAAATTCACTTGGAGCCACAGACGGTCTTTATAAACTGGACAAAAAGCCTGAGGAGACTGAATTTCAGGAGTAATCAGCTAAATGATGATGCATTACAATTTCTCCCCAAAACCCTTGAGATGCTTGATGTCAGCTACAACAACATACACACTGTTGCCCACCTGCAAGCAATGAGAGATCTCCAAGAACTCTTCCTTTCTGGCAACAAAATCACTACATTATACAGTGAGCTGCTCCCATCATCTGTATATCTTTTGCATGTGGACAGAAACAGCATGAACACAATCAGTGTAGCCACCATCAGGTCTCTCAATCTGGCTGAGCTGGACTTCAGTGGGAACCCGCTGCATTGTGACTGTGACACACTCCAAATGGCCCAGTTCTGCAGAGACTCTTCCAAGACTGAGATTCTGGGTTGGCCCTCAGGGTACCGATGTCAGAGTCCTTACAGTCTGATGAATGAGACTCTAGAGCAGCTGTCTTTGCGTTGGGTGCCTTGCCATAAGGGATCTTTTGCTGTGATAATTCTCTGTTGCTTGTGCCTGCCTATAGCTTGCTACTGGCTTGTTAAAAGGCTTAGAATTCAAATGCCATATTTTTCCCAAGATACATTCTATGGCTCCATCTTAGAAAATGCAGCCAGAACCACAGTGCCCTGAAAGTTAGAGGAGCATCTTTTGAACCAAATGGCGCCAACTAAATCCCTGATAAAGAAAACAGAATTACTATTACGCACTATAAATGCACATATCCTAAGTGTATTTTTCCCTGAATATCCTCAGTAGACATTTCAGAAAGTTGTTTTAGAGATTTAATGGCTCATATTAGCCCTTTTTTATTTTCTGTTTGTTTGCTGAAATACATTCTCACACTCAGCGAATATCCCCTCACAGTATGTGGCAAGATCAGTCCTGTGCCAGAGACGCTAATTACAAGACTTAGGCTTCATCTTTTGACTTGAGATATTGTTGACAGTATTTGTTCAAACATCGTTCACTGTATTTGTCACCCTATGTCTACGAAAGCTGTCAATAAAAATGCAGAACTATCTGGTGTGACCCATAATTTCACTTCTGTCTCCAAGCCTTCTCAGTTCTTCCTCAGAATATGAGTAAATAGTGTTATCAGGTTTAAACAGTGAATGCCTCCCTCTGCGTGTGTGTGTGTGTGTGTGTGTGTGTGTGTGAGAGAGAGAGAGAGAAAGAGAGAGAGATGTGTATTACTATTGTGTGGCTTTGCACTACCCCCACATCCCTGATCTCATCCTCCCTCCCCCCATCCTCTCACTTGAAGAGGAACTGAGTCCTTATCTAGTGAACTGCTGAATGCCTACCAGTTCAAACACTATTAGAGTAACACACATAATGCTAAATGAAGAACCGAATGAAGGTGTCTTCAGAAGAATTCCTTCCTGCCATAATACACAGCTAATATTGGTGATCAATTTCTTACCAAGTGTAGAATTTTATAATATTTTTTGTGACTCCTTTCTGACTATCAAATGAATAATCCTCATTTGTGTATTGCTCCAAGTTATCACCCAAGTTATCTAGCAAAGTCTGTAGAAAATGTTCAGTCAATATCTTGTGTAGCATGGTGGAGACAGACTGATCTGAGTGGTCGCCTTGACCAGTAATCGTATATCATGTACAGAGCAGGTGCAAGGCCTAAGTATGTGCATGTATGTTCCCGTTTAGGCAATGTGTTGTTGGCTAGAATCTAAGACCTTGAGTGTGTCCCTGAGCCATATGTGGATTTAGAAACTCTTCAAGTTACTTTCCACTGTTTAAGACAGATTTACAATTAGACTTTTGAGTATACGTAGAGCCCATTTTCTCTTCACCCAGAGAAGGATCAACACGAGCGACATTTCATCATCCTGGTCATCCTGTCTCAACCTTGCAGGCAAGACAGAAGAGTAACAGTCAGATAGTCTTTAGACTTTGCTCTGTTACTTCATCTCCTTTTATTTCAATTATTCCAGTTATTTCATTTATTATTTCATTCCAATTAACAATTGTAATCCGATATTGTAATAAATTATTGATCCTGATAAAAGCAACCCAGACATATCCTCTTTTTGAATCCTAAAAAATTTTCCAAAGCTTTGTCTTTCTGAAGCTTTGTCTTTCCAAAGCTTTAGATGGGATGGAGGTGAGATAGCAACTTTAACCAATCTGACTCCAATTTGGAAAATAACCAGTAGGTGGAAATTTAAACATTGTCGGTAGCACACCTCATAAGAATTAGGTTCTGGTCAAACAGAACTGGGAAAATAGTTCAGTGATAGGAGATACAACAAATCTACAGAACGTGTGGGAACAGCTCGGCACCTGGGTTGAAATGTTCAAAGGTCCAGAACTTAGTTATAACATTCACATTTTTGCATTCCTTTTAAAGGTTAGATAATGGATTAGCACCCAGAGAAACTCACTACATAACTACTATATAAGTCTAGAATTTAATCTCAGACTACATCCCTCTTAGGCTCCTAGGCCTGCTAGAAAAGGTATCTCAATAAGGTAATACTACTGAATAACAGTTAACAGTTTATTGTAACCAAAATAGACATACAATTAATAGAACAGTAGTCTTAAAGGTAAATCTAGAAATAATCAAATAGACAACAAATCAGTCAAACAAGATAATAGTCCAACTACCACATAGCATTCCTGAAATAGATGTGGCTACATGCAAGGCATGGGAGGTTTGATAATAGCAGAGCAGCTCAAAGATCATGTCTTTCTGCTTTCCTTAAATATCCAACCAGAGCAGAACACTTTCTTTTTTTTTTTGTATTTACGTGTTAATTGGAAATGGGCACTATCTACATTGGGGCGCAGTGGTGGTGCAGGTGGTAGAGGTGCTGTTCGGCAGGTTCGAGCCCCACTCTGCTTAACCCCATGGAAATATCCTTGCGCAAGATACTGAACCCCAAATTGCTCCCAGTGGCAGGTTGGCACCTTGCATGGCAGCCTCCGCCACCAGTGTGTGAATGCATGTGTGTGAATGGGTGAATGTGAGGCATGCTCTGTAAAGCACTATACAAAAGCGCTATATAAATGCAGTCCATATTCCATTTACATTTGGATACAATTTGACCATCACAGGACATTTCTGAATACAATAGCAACAGAAAAGAGAGTCTCTCTAGAATAGGGACATTTCTCCCAAAGTTCAGAAATATCACATGTAGATTATTTTCATCGTTTCTTTACTTTGACCTTTGTACTTCTCGCACTGAGACCATTAAAATGATACCAAACATGAACATATATACATTTCAAATAAACAAGATACAGTTCAAATCCAACATTTAAAATGAAGTCTCTCCGCTTCAGTGGGCTCTGGCCTAGCAGAAGGTGTCAACAGCTCATCACAGGGTGACAAAGGGAACAATCGTGTAGTTAGACCAGGGTCATCAATGCTGCCAGGCCCAGACGTGGGGGTTTCGACTTAATTCATTTTGCCAAAAATTACATTCAGTACATTCAGGCTCCTTCCTGTCTACTGTAAGATTCTGTTATTCGGTCACGTGCTCTGTTAACTTGGTGGTGTAGGGACACTCAAAGCTGAAGGTGTAGGGTATCATCATTACAGGGACATCTTGGATGGAAATGAAAGAAAAAAGAAATTGAAGCTGGACTTGACTGACAGATTCCTAATAAATTAATGAAATAGACGGTGTTCTGCATATTCCTCTTTGTTGGCCATCAGTCCACTGATTAGCCAGTTGCAAGTCATGTGCGTAAAAGAGCACCAAGTTCCACGAATGTATTATCTTAGATAAGCAGATGTAAAACTAAACCATTTCATCAGATCTACATAGGTGTTCCGTTCCACTGATCAAAGAATAAATCTGTATCAGGCCATATATCATTCTTTGTATTCTTTGTAAACCACACACACACACCCACACAAGACCTGAAGAGGAACAAAGACTTACACCACAGCATGATGATGAAAATCATCTTGCCAAAACTGAAACTATATTTCCCCCAGGGATTCCCCTGGTTCTGTTTCCAACTACAGAACGACGCCCTTTGTACTCCCTTACCAGACTGACACAGAAGACGAGGAGGATAAAGATCTGTGTTTGAAGATTCCTCACAAAATAATTTAACTAATTTTACATGCTTGCAAGGACAACAATCAGCAGGTACTGGTTATCAGTTTATCATGGAATGCCCTGATTTTCATGTATAGTATTTATGAAAACAAGGTGTTAATGATGTTATTGCCCAGGGAACCTAATTACAAATCAAAACCCACAGTGTGAATAGAACAACAGGATACTGGGAATAGGAAATAATTCTAACTGTAGCGTTGAATTGGACATTGGACATACTGTACAGGATTCATGAAAAGAGCTGCACTTTTAAAAGGCAATCAGGTTTATACTGGTATTTTACTTTATTTTGATGCTGTATGTGATGAAGGAAAGTACCTGACCAGCATAATCAGTCAAATTGATCAGAGATTCCTAATATTACCCTAAATATCTCCACTAACCCCTGAAAAACTGTTTGTTACAGAGTGATGAAACTTTTAAGTCCTCTGGCTCTGCCACCTGTCCTGGCTCTGGTGTTATCAGTGAGTTTGGTGGTTTGTTACCCTGACCCTGATGTGACTGTAAACTGCTCATCTACTGGATACCCAGTTGTTCCTTGCTCTGCCCCTGCAAAGACAGTGACTCTGGATCTCTCCTACAACCACATGGAGAAAATACCAGCAGGCTGTTTCCCCAGTCTGATGAAACTTAAGAGGCTCCTTCTTCAGTTCAATAGCATCAGTACTGTGGATCCCAATGCTTTTCAACACAACCCAGTGCTGGAGTATCTGGACATCTCACACAACCTCCTGCCACAGATCTCTGCTTTACCCTTCACAAGTCTCCCTGCTCTCACATACCTGGACATCTCCAATAACGCCTATGAGGACATACTTCTAGAACAATCCTTTGACCCACATGGTCGCCTGCAGAGCCTGAAACTCGGCAGCTCTCAAAGTATCTCCATCAGGAAGAATCATGTGAAGAGACTTGGGGATCTTCATCTTAAACATATACACCTGGTTGCAGGTAATATCAGTGAGTATGAACCAGGATCTCTTTTAGTTTTGAAACACATAGATATGATAACAGTGAACACAGAATACTCTCAGGATCTGACCAAATATATTGTCATGCTGACCGAAACTTGCAAATGTATAAACACTTTGACATTAATGAAATTGGATCTTCGCAAATCTAATTTGATAATTCCAATCCATATTCTAGAAACAATGACTATTCTCAGGGTTATAGTAAATGATTTCAAGGTGAGTGGGATATTCTGTAAATTCATACCTTATTTCATAAAATCTAGCGTAGAGCAGGTCGATATTCACAACATCCACGGAGAGGGAGTGTGTGACATAACAGTTGGGACATTTGACCGTTGTCATCTGAAGAAACTTTCTGTCAGTGGCATTGACAATAAGGACTTTTTGTATTTTGTCCCACAACCCGCTGTTCCTAAACTCATGGCATGCCTAACAGATATATCTGCCATAAACATTGAGTCTAGATACTTTCCCTGTGTCCTCTCAGTTTTTTTGGTTAACCTGAAGACTCTGAATGTCTCCATTAATAAGTTGACTGAGGAAAGCATGCTCACGTTGTGCCAATCGCCATTCCCTAAACTGCAATCTCTGGCGATCGATCATAACAAGTTTCAGTATCTTGGCATCCTTGGAAATAAAACCGCCCATATGAAATATCTGGTGAACTTCACGGCAAGCTACAACCAAATTCACTTGGAGCCACAGACGGTCTTTATAAACTGGACAAAAAGCCTGAGGAGACTGAATTTCAGGAGTAATCAGCTAAATGATGATGCATTACAATTTCTCCCCAAAACCCTTGAGATGCTTGATGTCAGCTACAACAACATACACACTGTTGCCCACCTGCAAGCAATGAGAGATCTCCAAGAACTCTTCCTTTCTGGCAACAAAATCACTACGTTATACGGTGAGCTGCTCCCATCATCTGTACATCTTTTGCATGTGGACAGAAACAGCATGAACACAATCAGTGTAGCCACCATCAGGTCTCTCAATCTGGCTGAGCTGGACTTCAGTGGGAACCCGCTGCATTGTGACTGTGACACACTCCAAATGGCCCAGTTTTGCAGAGACTCTTCCAAGACTGAGATTCTGGGTTGGCCCTCAGGGTACCGATGTCAGAGTCCTGACAGTCTGATGAATGAGACTCTAGAGCAGCTGTCTTTGCCTTGGGTGCCTTGCCATAAGGGATCTTTTGCTGTGATAATTCTCTGTTGCTTGGGCCTGCCTATAGCTTGCTACTGGCTCGTTAAAAGGCTTAGAATTCAAATGCCATATTTTTCCCAAGATACATTCTATGGCTCCATCTTAGAAAATGCAGCCAGAACCACAGTGCCCTGAAAGTTAAAGGAGCATCTTTTGAACCAGATGGCGCCAACTTAATCCCTGATAAAGAGAACAGAATTACTTACTATTAAGTATGCACACATCCTAAGTGTATTTTCCCCTGAATATCCAAATATATCCAAAGGGGACATTTCAGCAAGTTCTCTTAGATATTCAACCCTCTAGACCCCATAGCGGCCACTGCTGGCCATTCTGTATTGTCGCCATCACTGTTTCTGTATGAAAACATTGCTAACTACACTGAATTGACTTATTTAAATAATAATAATACTTAACTATACAATTCTTAAGTATTAACATTGATACTTAACCATACCAATGAAACATATGTGCGTGTAAATGAAAACATTTAGTGATATTTTAACTTTTTACTCTTCAGTCACTGCCAAACGCTGTACACTGCGGCTGCAGCCACTTCGAGTGGTATATTTTGAGATCAACATTAGCATTTACTAGCTTCCTGGCCAGCTAACGTCTCCCTCATAGCTTCTATTGATAACAAGTAAGCTTGCCTCCATTCATCCAGTGGTCAAGCTAAGTGCTAGCTTCCTACACAGATAATTGCCTGTAATGCTTCTTGAGTCAGATCCAGCTAAGTGAAGTAAAGCACACTCTTTTTTGACAAAATCATACGTATTACTTGGTAAGGAAACACTAAACCTTGACAATAGTCTAAATGCTAAATGTTACACAACAAATTAAGTTGCTGACATTATGGATAGATGAGTTCTTGACATGCAAGCCTTGGTTAATGCTCTGGCATAATGGTACCATACAACTCAATGTATTGTACAATTTCAGTAAGGAATATTTCAATGACTTGAATGAATTAGCTGGCTAGCTGCCAATAGTAAACAGCTAGCTTTCCCGACAAAGTGGCTCTGTAGGTATATGCATTTCCCACCAACAACGTTGCAATGTCTACATCGTAACAACAATTGCCTTCTAACAACTGCCTTTTTTCCTAACGTGAATGTGGAAATAATTGCATATAATTGCAACATCAAGTAGGCAAAGCCTCAGCAGCATGCAGTCACACAGTTTTCTAATATGAGGAAACCGGTCAGGGCCAGCCTAGTAGGCCTACAGGACATACCACCTCAATTACCATTCATTATATTAATCTATTCATTAATCACCATTATCTCTATAGCCAGATATGCAAAACAAAGTGTTCTGCCCTACCTGTCCACGGTTTTTAAAGAAATCCACACAATTATATCAAGCAAAGATATCAACATTCTAGCCGAACTACCTGACTGCAAAATTACACCTACCTAATTATAAGGTTTGTGTAGGCCTAATACCAATTAAAATGCTCAGTCCTTTTGTCAACCTTTTATAACTAGAAGTGTTGTATTTCTTGTAAGATGAGACAAATGTTGTCACAATGTATGTCTTTTTATGCTTTTAAATGATGGGCTTTGGAAAATATGAATGAACAATTCTTATTGAGTCAAGAACTTGTAATTAACACTTTTAAGTACTTTCTTGATAAAATTTGCTTTTTCAGATATTTACCAAATTTAGCAAATATTTACCAAATTTACCCCCCTTTACAAGTTTTTGTTTGTTTGTTTGCTGAGGCAAAATCAGTCCTGTGTCAAAGGAGCTCATTCCAAGACTCAGGCTTCATCCTTTGAAATTAAATATTGTTGACAGTATTTCTTCAAACATCGTTCACTGTATTTGTCACCTTAAGTCCCACAAAAGCGGTAAATAAAATTGCAGAACTATCTGGTTTGACCCATAATTTCACTTCTGTCTCTGCACTCAACCTCCACCCCTCATCCCATCCTCCCTCACCCCACCTCCTCACTTGAAGAGGAACTGAGTCCTTATCTAGTGAACTGCTGAATGCCTACCAGTTAAAACACTATAATATTGAGAATATAATTTTCTTATAATAATAATAATCTTCATTGTGATTGGTTAATTTTTCCTGTTAACACAATAGCCCTGGCATCCATTGTCAGAGTAAAACACAAAAAAATAAATGAAGAGCTGTGCTTGAAGATTTCTTTAGACAAATTACCAGATTCCTTCCTGGCAGAATACACAGCTGGCATTGGTGTTCAATTTCTTACCAAGTTCTTACTGATTTATGTATGACATTTTGACATGTTGATACTACAGCACTTGCCTATGGCCCATTAGTTAGTGTTGGGCGACCATTTTGCTATTTGGTCTACATTGTACCAAAGCCTGTCTTTCTCATACTTACTACCCCAAATATGTATTCTTGGTCTCCACACAGACAGTTCATTACAGGGTCTGCTAACCAGCCAAATTTTCCTTAAGAGCCTTGTTTAAATACAGAGGCTTAGATCCCTCTGAGTTGGTGTGGAAATTAATATGAGTTAGAAGATGAGCTTCATTACATGCAGTATTAAACATAGGAGTGTAATGCTTATGCTAAACATGAAAAAAAGAAGAATTGTTGCAGGACTAGTTCAGTGGTGACATAGGAGACTCAGACAGGCAACAGCAGGGAAGCAGAGAAGGGAGGGGGCAGCTCAAACAAAGGGAAGTGTGTGTGGAGCCTAATGTATAGGAAATGGTATATATTAGCCTGAAGAAGGATTGTTATTTAGGTCCAAATGGATACACTGAGTGGAAAACTTGACATGCAAGAGAGGTCTGGCGGATGGACTCAGCACATTAGATGGTTCATATGACATGCAAGGAAGGTCTGGAGGATACATAAAGTGATTATGGTGACACCTGAGAAATGTCCAGGGGAAGAGAGTCCACTGTGGAAACGGCACCATGTGAAAGAAAAAGACCATTATGGACAGGGAAAAGTAATTATAAAAGAGTAAATGGATAAACCATGCGGAAAAGCACATAAAACCCAGGATGAGCAAGAATACATTATTTTTTAATAAGTAAACCAGAAGGAAAATCCACCAATATGAAGTAAGTCGGAGCCTCCTAATTGGTTAACAGGAGCCCTGTGATACAGGCGGAATGGGAGGCGTCTGGGTGGTTTGACTAGCATAAAAGGCAGATTCTTGGAAGGGACAGACAGACTTGATCAACTCTCAAGGTAAACGGTAGCCTTTCTGCTGTGGGCTTTCTTCACTCTACTACGCACTTATACTGTGGGGCAATAGCCTCTCGTGTATTTTGCTGGTATTGTGAATAAAAGTCTTTGTCAACAGCTTCACTCAATGTGCGGACATTGAGTTCTTGGGTTTCAACCAAGCATAGCTGGTGGGTTAGGAGATCAATTTAGGAAATTTGTTAATTTTTAACACAGAACACTGATCTCATCACAGATCAAACACAGAACACTCATCCCATCACAGAACAAACACAGAACACTGATCTCATCACAGATCAAACACAGAACACTGATCCAATCACAGATCAAACACAAAACACTGATCCCATCACAGATCAAACACAGAACACTGATTCCATCACAGATCAAACACAGAACACTGATCCCATCACAGAAATAACACAGAACACTGATCTCATCACAGAAGAAACACAGAACACTGATCCCATCACAGAGCAAAAACACAGAACACTGATCTCATCACAGATCAAACACAGAAGACAGAACAAAGACCTCATCACTCTGTAACAGATATATTAAATTCACTTTAGTCAGTTATTAGACAATGCAAATTCACATTTTATGTGCTAAGTTTGGACAAGTAATGGTATGGTACAGTTATTATATGCACATATGCACGTTGAGGGACCCATACTGTTACACCAGCACCTCTAATTCTTGACAAAAATGTGGATTTGTGTCTCAAATGTCTCAAAGTCAAATGACAGGAACCAGTAAAGGTCATTTTCAACGAGTTCAGGTAATAAACACAAATTTAAAATGCATATTAATTTCAGTTTCATTTTTTGGCAAGGCCTGAGAACTAAATTTCTTGCATATAGTATATATCCGCTGTGTGTGTGTGTGTGTGTCTGTGTGTGTGTGTGTGTGTGTGTGTGTGTGTGTGTGTGTGTGTGTGTGTGTGCACGCGTGCGTGCATTGTGCTAACTTCCCACGGGCAGGTTACATTTCAGAAACATGATCATGGCAGGACATGCAGAATCATTGATGGAATGGTCTCCCTGTGTGTGTGTGTGTTTGAGAGAGAGAGTATTTTGATATTTGTGTGAGTGTTCATGAGCTCACTTTCCCATTGTATAGTTTTCTCAATAAATGTTGTGGATCTGTGTACAGAATTAGAGACAAGCTTTTATTGCTGTTTACTTATGACTTCTTACAGGAGCAACAACTTTTCAATAGCACAAGTTTCTCTATGATTGGTCTTCATGGAGAATAGTGGTGCATGTACAACAAAAAAACAATGCATACATACAATTATTTACTTTAAATCAACACTGCCTTTTTAAAGTGGCTACAGTGGGTGGCTGCCTTCGCTGGTCATACACATTTTCAAGTCCACAGCATGATAACAGATACTTCATATAGGTCTAAGGGCAGGAACACTGCTACCTACAGTACTGGGTGAGAGTTTGAGAACCCTTTTGACTTCACTCTCAGTTCTCAGACTCAGCTGCGAGGAGCATTAGGATTTGTGGCTGCTTTGATGTGTCTGGGTACTGGACAATTAGGCAATCAATCAATCAGTTGATAAATCAATCCCACATTCCAACCAGATTCAAACAAAATTCCAACCAGTTACAAGTGTCATCCATAGAGATGCATTTACACCATGCGTTGTAAGAATATGGCTGAAATGGGAGAAGACTGGACAGGTCTGAACTGGAGTTATGTAGATCTGATTCACAGTCCTGCCGAAGGATTTTTAACCAGTGATTAATCTGAAAGGTTCACTTACATTTAGCCCAAACACATGAAACAAAAATTCCATTAAGGCTGTTAGCTTCAGCTCAATGTGTTAGTTGGACTGTACTGTACTCTGGGGCGGTGGTGATGCAGGTGGTAGAGGTGCTGTTCAGCAACCGAAGGGTTGCAGGTTCAAGCCCCACTCTGGCTGACCCCATCGAAGTGTTCTTGAGCAAGATATTGAACCCCAAATTGCTCCCGGTGGCAGGTTGGCACCTTGCATGGCAGCCTCCGCCAGCGCCATGTCTATGGGGATACAGCACTTTAACTACCAATAATAAATCATTTGAGTCGATATTTACATTTCAAAACATGACCAGTACATAAGCCATAGTGCAAAAAAAAAAAAGTTTGACCTAAGCCATAGTTTTCAGAGCAAAAACAAAATGTGAGATGGACACACCTGGCAGGTGGCACTTTGCCTTTGCTACTTTCCCACAAGTGTCACCCATCAGCCTGGGCTATAAGAGCAGAGCAAAGCCCAGCCCTCTGTGCCATTGGGTGCATCTGTGGAGACTGTAAGATGCTCATGCTCTGTATCATCAGCTGTTTCTGTGGTGTCAGTCCTGGGTGAGTGGAGGATTTTACTGCCTGTTCTCTTCTGTCTGCCTGTCTGTTCTATTTAGTCTCTTTCTAGTTTGAACAACCTATTGTTGACAATTAGGCCAAACATTAACTGGCCTAATACTTGCTGGTGACAATTCAGTGTTCCTATTCTATTTGTGTATAATTCTATTCTATGTCTATGGCTTCATGTGGTCCATCTAAAAAAAAAAAACATGATTTGAAACTAGTTTCAGGTTGAAGGTGTATAACCATGCATTGTGTTCACTCTGTACAGTAATATATAGGCCTACTTTATAGTTCATTTTAATTTATGCATTTAGCAGACGCTTTTATCCAAAGCCACTTACAGTTTGTCAACTATCAATTGTTCAGGGCCAGTCCCTAGAACAACTTAGGGTTAAGTGCCTTGCTCTCTCTCTCTCCCTCTCTCTCTCACACACACACACAGACTCTCTCACTCACCCAGTCCAGTCCTGCCCAGCTGACGAGCCGTGTCTCTCACGTCTCCTTGACCTCCTCCAGCCTCAGTGTTGTCTATGGCACCAGCTGTGTTACCACTGGCAGATCAAGTTACACCCGTGAGTTCACACACACACACACACACACACACACACACACACACTGGATCTCACTGCCTTCTAGTGCACCAAAGCACCCTACCGCAGACTGCACAGCCCCTGGTTAGCCCTTCTCAATGCAAACAGTACTGGGCAGCTTCAAGATGCACAATGGGGTGATCTGTGCCAGAGCCTCCAGATCCTCCTTCTGCAAGGTGAGAATACAGAAACACGTTCACACACAAACACAGTAGAGGGAGATTTATTCACATATAGTCTCATAAATAATTAGTCGCATTTTCTAAAGTACTACCATGCTAACCAGGTTCCTTAACCACTTATACTTCAAGGATTTATTTACTGCAATTTTGGGGGAATTTAGCATATAACAATAAATTATACATCAATAATATCAGCCCAGTTATCTTTATATGATAAGCCGAACCCTCTATCTGTTCTCTCCAAAAGGTGACATTGGTGGCCCTCTGGTCTGTCAGTATGGAGGTGTGTGGACTCAGGTGGGTGACAAATGCTGAATAGCACTAGGTCTGAAATGAAGAAGTTAAAATGAACAAAAACAGTTTTTGACTGCACACAAAGTACTACCTGCTGACGAAGTGCTAAATTTAAAACATTATCGAAAGACATGCACAGTACAAACAAGAAACTCTGCCACTGAATTAAAAACCATGTCTTAAATTAGTGCACTATGGAAGTCTATACAGTGGACTAGCATGTTGCTAAAAGTACAATGGGCTGCTGAAATACATCGTAAACCACTAACTCAACCAATCAGTCTTTGCAGTGTGTCTCAGTGAGGAGGGTGCTAGAGGGTAGTGTGACGTATGTGTCTGCATGATTAATTTGTGTAAAAGAAAAAAAAAGTGAAAAATAAGTGAAGTATGATAACATAATAAATAAAATAAATACACAATTAAAATAAACAAATAAATACATAAAGTTAACAAGAGACAAGGACAAGGTAAACATGTAAACACTTGCATGAAAATCTTATTTAAAAACACTTGGAAAACAAACCACCAGGTTTGTATGCATAGAGAATTCACTGTATAGACATTGTAGGCCCTCTTCTGGTACACATTTGTCACTACACAATGGTCTCACTGGATTTGAAAATGTACAGCACGACAGCCGCAACCCCATAAGTGACATTAGAAAGATTTCCCCTAGAAATAATGTGTACTCAGCCTGAGGTTTTAGTTTAAATTATGTATTAATTTGTTTTTAAACTGCACAACTTCAAAAGTGGCTGTAATAAGAGACAGATTTCTAAACCTGAGCAAGTAGCCTATGATCTGTGTTTCGTCATGACAGCAAGAATAAACAAAACCAATGAAAATACGAGCAGAATCTCACACCTCAACAATCTAACTGTACGTTTACACCTAGATGAGCGGCAGGGGTGAGGGAGCGTCAAAGTCCCTCACTTGCGAGTGATGTGCCTATGCCGCTTGAGGTCCGCCAGGGCGAAGAAGCTCTTGCCGCACGCAGCGTAGGTGAATGGCCTCTCGCCAGTGTGAAAGCGGAGGTGGCCTTTCAGCTTGGCCTTGTCGATGAAACTCCTGTCACACTGAGGGCAGTCGCAAGGCTTCTCGCCCGTGTGCATTTGCTGGTGACATCTGATGTTGCTGGTGCCAAAGGTTTTGCTGCACTCAGGGCACAGGCGCTTGCCCGGATGAGCGCCGTTGTGGTGTAGACAGAGACGAGACCAAGACTTGAAGGTTTGGAACACGAACACACACAGAACAGGTGTGTTTTCGGGACTTTGAAATCTTTGTGCCAGCGAAATGCACACAGATGCAGAGAGTAAACTAAGTGCACATATAACATGCTGCAGCAACTAGGTTCCATGATAGTCAGTGGAATTGGTCTTTTAAATTTACTTTGTTGTGAAGTGATCACAATACCCCTGCCAATAGTGTCCATTTTAGGGGTATGCCATATTGCTAGGTAGATACTGTGGAAATAAGACTGTAGCAATGTAGCAAACCAGAGAACTAAGTACTTTTCAAGCACCATCTTTATATTGTTAGCGACCTCCCCCAAAATTTGTGTGTAATATGTAAGTTCATATCACCAATGTCTAGCTCTCACATAAACAAAAACATTAACAGCCTCTTCTGGGTCTTTTGCTGTTTGTGTGTGTGTGTGTTTGTGTGCGTGCGTGTGATTGCACTCGGGATGAATGAGTGTGTGTGCAAATGTAAGTATGTGAATGTTATCTTACAGATGTCTTGTTTCCTGTGGTTGTTGTCCTGTTTCTCCTTCCCCTGCTGTCCTTGTGTTCCACTGCAATCCACCAGCATCACTGAGACCTTCTTTAACTGGACGAGAGACATGGGGTCTGCAAGGGAGACTTACAGTCCTGAGATAAGGACTGAATTCATGTTAAGACTGTTCATCCTGCCCCCCCAAAAAAGGCATGGAGAAGGCCATCAGAAACTTTCAAATATACCCACTTCTTAGGAACTTTCCAATTCATCCAATTACCCAACGTTTATCTCCTTTTCACTCTTTACTGATAGTGCACATGCCCAAATGTTTTTGAATTTCTGAATGGTATGTATTTATTACATGAGGCAGAGTGATTTAATTCTATATTTTAAGTTGACCTAGATTGTGCGTGAGTGTGTGTGATCTCCTCAGTACCCGAATCAGTCCAGGTTTAATGTCTGCATATGTTCAAGAATGTGGGAATGACCCTGTACTAAGTGTGCAGGTCTTTCTTTCTCTCTCTCACACACACACACACACACACACACACACACACACACAGTGTGTCTGTACCCCTCCCAACACTCCTTACCGGGCTGACTGTTATTGCCATCTCCATACTCATCATCATACGGATCTTCTTGCTTAATTCCAGAGATATCCAGCAGCCTCTGGTCATCTTGTGACATTTGGTCGACGCATTCTGACACCAGTGAGCACAGTGATTCAAAGGACACCAGCAAGTTTTAGCAGGTGATAATGATATTTAATCAAGAAAATAATTCTGTTATTACTTTTTTTCGTTCATGTTGACAGAAGCAGTGGACGACCTGATCAAAACTCAAAAACATATACCCTACCAGTGAAAGGGCTACCGACTGTTCACTCACCCTTGTGGTGACAGCATCTATCCCTTGCTTCGAGCTGTCGGTATGTTGTCTTTTCAAGTCCTCATAGCAAGAGGTTGTGTCTTTAGCCATTTAGTGCATTATGCCCACTAATCTAAAATACTAATTTAATATAGGAAAGGCATCAGTATAAATTAGGCTACTGCATCTTATCAACGCTACCATTCTCGTTTCTGCTCCAACTTTCCCGGCAAAACACCGACCTAGTTTCACTAGTTTCTTTTGACCGCATGGTCTCAAAGTAGTTTCCCTTCTGGCAACAGAAGATATGGTAGCTTTTAAACATTTTCTGAAAACTCTACTGAACACTGAAAAGAAAGTTTAGTAAGTTTTGCTGTGCATTACTTTCAGCTGACCACTGATTGCAAAACTTCTTCGGTGACCAGTTGTTCATGCTCGCTCTCTAGCGCTCCGAAATACAAATTGCCCTTAAAACATGGGCTTAATCTTCCAGCAGTAGGCATCGTTCTTTCTTCTTCGTTCTTTCTTTTCTTTTTTACATAACACATGCATGACAGAATGAAATCTTAATACAGGCTGATTGAGTTCAGCATTTCTCTTGTGTAGAAGATACATTTTAGAGCTAAGACAGATACATAATCAGTAATCATACAGCTTTTTTTCTGAAAATAATAATAGAATGAATTCTGAAGACAGTAAGAGAACAATCTTTAGTGTTGGGAGCAGTTTTAGAGAAGATATTATCATTCGCTAAATCTGGATTAATTATTCCAATATATCTGTAATATTTATTCAGTTATGTATGACAAACAATAATACAGAAGTAGTAGTATGGTTCGTTAGACCAGGTGTTTTTCCTTTTTTTGTATGTTAGTAGTGTAAGAATTCAGTCAAGCCATCATTAGTGCAGACCTGAGGTAACATCTAGTGATGTCCATGGTATCAATATAATGGCAGCAATGGTCCTAGAACATGGCAAGACACAAACGCATCTGTCCACTAAGTATGTGTCTGTGTATGTGTGGTAAAAAAAATACCAAGCAGGCAACTTGATGGATCACTGCAGTCTTTAATCAGGAAGCCGGAGACAAGTTACCCACACAACACCTACACAAGGTGTGCCAAATAACAAGTCTTCCTGTAGACTAGCATTCCCTTTTATACCCCCCAGAGCAGACATCACATGTAAAACAAATGGCAGACCTTCCCGCCCTCACAATGACATTTGGCTTCTGGCTCTCCCATTGTTTTAGCTTGTTTAGGTTCCATGTCCTGGTGAAGATAGATGTCTATTTGGTTTTCACCAGCACCCTCAGTTTTTCCTACATATCCTTCTCTTCCATGGATGACCTTAAAGTAATGTGTTTGATACTTTTGTTTCATAGCTCTTGGTAACATAGCAATTTACATAGCACTATCTCTTCTATCTTCTCAAGTAGCTCTATGACTTGTGTATCATCTTTACTCTTGACATTGAGGACATGATATCTGTGCCCACATTTCTTCACCAGCCACTGGAGCATTTTCTCTTTAACCTCAAAGGTTTTCTCTTCTGCAGGAGTCTCCTGAATGAACAAAACTAGAGTATGCTTCCAGACTCCATGGTCCAGAAGGCCCAGGTGGTTTGATGTGGTAATTTTCTCTACCTCTTGAAATACAATGTTCTCATGAATGACAAGGAGCAGTGCTTGTGGTCCAGGAGCACACAGAGTCACACTGAGCCCAGACAGGAGTCTCTCAGATATATGTGATCATAATCCGTCCATCCTGGTGTTTCGACTACAGTGACCTGTCTCCCTGCTAATTCTCCCTGTCTCTTCACACACTAGTGTTCTCACATCAGCGTCAAATTCCTCTCTGCCCAGGATGATGTTTCCTGCTGAACTCAGCAAATCTGTTTCCCAGGAGCACAATACTGACGTCTGAGAGATGGGGAGTAAGGAGAAAATAATCAGCAATAAAGTTACACAGTTCTACTGTGATACACAATATACACGGTTCCCTAAACATTTTATGAGTTATTAAACAAAAACAAACTAGTACTAACACACATTTGGCCACAAAGAAACATGCCAAGGTTTTTTTGCAGTAAATAGAAGAACAAACAAACAAATCAAATCAAAAATGTTGTTGGTTAACTTCAAATTTAAACAATAACAAACTAGTACTGAAACACATTTGGCAACGAAGAAATATGCATACATTTTGTGCAGTTTAATCAAATAGAAGAAGAAACAAACAAAGAAACACAAACAAAACCAAAAATGTTCATGGTTAACTTCATATTTAAACATGCATATTCAGATTCAAGGAACCCGTTGTTTCTCACCGAAGAAAATAGTATAAATTGTGCTGCTCTTAGATCAGTCATTCAGCCTCAGACATTGTAATGCAATGCATCATTTTATTCAATTAACTGCTTGTAACTGCTTTGCTAATGGATCAGCAGTTAAGTAGACAAATAGGCAACACACACCAGATAAAATATTACAGACACCAAACTCCCTGATTGAGCTGCCCTTGAGAACCAATGGCCTGGGAGTTCAGCTTCTCTGTAAGGGACTCTCTAGTCCCTACTGCAAACTGCAAAGAATAAGGCTGGTGTTGGTGTCAGTTTACGGTATCTAGACATCATTAGTATCTAGACATCATCCAAACATGTCTTCCTTTGTAATTGACAAGTTGTTTTGTCTTACTTTGCAATTCTGACAAACACTGAAAGCAGAGTACCATTTGCTTATGCCAAGTCCATTACACCTTGAAGGTCGTTATCCTGCTTATCACCCAGTTGCAACTTATGCATCATACAACTAAACTGAAGAAGTCACTGGTAAGACAATAGACACCCAACAGTGATAGCTGATGATGGTAACATTGTGAGACTGCAAGACTACTTCATGATCACTAGATGGTACAACCAACCATAAAAGCATTTGAGGAGTTGAACAAATAGCTGAGGTTGTTGTACCAGCACCTTCCAGACAGCAGTACTGTAGCTTGACAATGCCAGTACCCACTCCCATTGACAGGCCATGTCTGTTAACAGTGTGTCATCCTCACACAGTTGAAATATGGTGCTTTTATACCAGCAGAAGAAAGTGTCTTGAGACTACATCATATATCACACAAATTATTTTTATCATGTTTTTAATATCACTGAATACACATAAAACCCCTCAGAGGAGCAGCTCTGAGTCAGTGGGAAATCCTGCCAAATCAGGTAGAAAAATATACAAGACTAAAATTATACAAGGCTAACGCTTTATTCTATGAACCATGAAGTACTGGGTAAGGAGTTGCAAGAATTAACAAATTATTCTGTTTTCTTGACATTTTTGGCATCTACAGGCAATTTTCATTACTTCTCAAACTAGGTTGTTCCCTGCCCCTGATTATATGAATAAATAATTATGCTACAATTTCTGATTCTACTGAATTATATATATTTTTATTTATGCCTATACATCCCACAGTGTGGAGAGTTTCTATACTGGATAAGTATCGATAAAGGAAGTAGTACAGTTCTTTGACAAGGGAGGCCATAGTGCCCCAGGTGTTTTTTTTTCCTTTTTAAGTACCATGTCAATGAGGTAGGAACACTTGTTCTTCCATGCTGTTCCTATAGTCCAAGGTCTTGATAAAGGAAGGGGTCCAGTTCTTTAAGCAGGGACAGCATGACGCCACAAGCTATGCATCCCTTTCTAATCACCATGTCAACGAGGAAGGTCACCTGGTCCTGCAGAACACTGGTCCTCTGCAGGACATCTTCTGCTTCTCTGCTACTTATCACTGGAGGCAGCGTGGCTTGAAGTTCATCCAATAGATCTTTCAGCAAGGCTGTTGATGTTCTCTTGATAAGTTCAGGCCGAATCAAGAACAGCCGATCTAGAACAAGATCATCAACATAAAATATTTGCTGTTACTATGCCGATTCTCACCCAGAAATGATACGCTAAATGCAAAATGACAAGTTTCAACATTCACAAGTATCTTTTTGAAAAGTCTGTGAAGTCTTTCAAAACAAGGAAACAGTGTTTCACAGGCAAGCAGAGTTTGTGTTGTGCCTGTCTGTGTGATCTTGAAAGGCACACCAGGCAGCATTTTAGGTTAATTTACCAGCTTTGTG
This sequence comes from Tenualosa thibaudeaui, assembly GCA_027481765.1. Taxonomy (NCBI): domain Eukaryota; kingdom Metazoa; phylum Chordata; class Actinopteri; order Clupeiformes; family Clupeidae; genus Tenualosa; species Tenualosa thibaudeaui. Next base: position 1,432,522 of record JAIFZK010000036.1, read on the forward strand.
GTCACTTGATTAATGAAAAAATGATTAAATGGCTCATTGAAGGCTCATTGAATGAAGGCTCATTGCAGTTACACAGTTCTTACATTTACAGGATCTCAATCAGCGACCCGATGTCAAACAAAACCATAACTGAATGAAACCTTGTCAAGTCAACATAACTTAACAAAAATGATCATGGCTGGTTCCTATTCTATGGTTTGCAAACAAATCCACATGGATTAGTGAGAATGCACAATGCTGTTGAGTTTGTTTTTTAATTGGTCACTATAGGAGCTCCAGAGGTAAAAAAAAAAAAAACATTGTGCAGTCGTAGAGATAAACCTAATGTCAGGAAACACAAGCATACTGAGAAAAAGTGTTGAACTGGATTTCTGTGTGCAGTTAGTGATGTTATTAGTTGTCCACCAATTGTGTACAAGTTTGAAGAAATTAAAAAACTTGGTACAGAATCCTTTTGTCAGAAGTTTAAAGACTGTTGTACCTTTGTTTGACTTGGAAGCAGTTTTCCCTTCTTTCTCAAACTTTGCAGTTCGACTTGTGTAGGACACTATTTCTCCAGGTTCACCATACTCAAACCTTTCCAATGTTGCTTTCCATATGGAATCCTTTTTGCCAACTAGCTCCAAGTCAAACCTGTCCTCTGTGTTTTCAATGACAATTTGAAACAGGTCTGGAGGTTTCAGATATTTCACAGTGATCTCCGATGGGGATATTTTAGCACCGACTGATGTTGCTTCAAGGCTACATTTGGTATTTATCCAGATAGGCTTGTCTGGGCGATGTTTTTTGATCTTCTTGGCATCTCTGCTCTCTTGCAAATCATGTTTAACGGCCTGGATCATGGAAGCATCTCGCGGTATCACATAGGCAAGGAGAACAAGGGGTGTCACTCTGGTCTGGTAGATTAGCACATCGAGGTGGATTTTCACTGGGATGCCAATCTTTATCAGGACTTGTGTCAGGGAGAAGGACGGCTTTATGAACTTTGCATGGAAGCGGGTCAACTCACATGTCTGTAGGGTAACAGCACTGTCACTCCCATGCAGAACTTTTACAGCATCTCCAAGAGAAGAATCGGATCCTTCCAGACAGGCAAAATGGGGCAGATGAGCCTCCAATAGTTCACCCAAAAGCACTTTGATGTCCATCAAAGGACCAATTGGTGTGTACTGTAACATAGCAAGCTCTGTTCTGTAAATATTAGGGTCACCAAATTGATACTGTAGAGAAACTTCACCAGCACACACCCAGCGTAAACCAGACACAGTGCACTCAAAACTTCCCGATGAACAGTTATGCATATATACAGGGGCATTTGTATCCATGGAGACAGAGGGTTCTATCATGGTCCAGTGCGAGATGTCTTTGACATCTTGACAGGATCTGCAGCTGTTTCCTGATATGTGAAACTCAGACGATTTTCTTCCCACTAAAATGCACAGCCTTCAAGAAAGGAAAAAAAAACAATATCAAGTCAAGTTCTTAGATATACAGAATCTCATTACCTATTGTATTCTTCTGTTACCATGGGTATATGTATGTTATACCAAAAAAATATCAAAGATCAGCTGTTTGAAGTAAAATGCATAGCTCACAGTGCAGTGAAACTGAAGTTATTACTGACTGAACCACAAGAAGGAGACACTGTCCTTTGTGGTTTGCCATTTACCATAAAGTTCCAACATGCACGGCTCCAAAAAAGACAAAGAGCATTTTAGGCTGTGTCGGGAGGTGGATCTTATGTCCAGCTCCATTACAAACCTTTGAAAAAACCCTGTAATGAGTGCATTAAAAGTAGAACATCATCATACTCATCAGTCCCTTTTGGCAGCTTTCTCTCTGAGGTGTCTACAGAACCAGAGAGGTCTTGCGCTAAGAACAAGCTTTCTGATGAACATCTCTGAATGACACTCGGCTCAGATGCAATCCTCAGCAGCTCTGGACAAATTAAGTTACCAACTGTGAAAACAAAACAGCTGAGTCGTTATAACCTTTCTGAACAACCCTAGGTCCAAACACAGCCTTCGGCACCTCTGGACAAAAGATGCTACCAACTCTGAAATGTTGGCTGAGTCTCCCTCTATCAATAGTTGTTTCTGCATCAATCAAACAATGCAATCCTTCCTGTACAAGTTCTACAAGTTCATTTTTATATTTACACACCAGGTGACCAGTTCTGATACCGCCCTCCTATAGGCTGATTCATCATTGCCCTTGATGAGACCTGTGACTGTGGTGTCATCAGCAAACTTTATAAAGATGTTCTTGGGCTGGGCAGCGACACAGTCATGAGTGAAAAGGGTGTACAGCAGGGGGCTGAGTACAGAGCCTTGGGGTGTGCCAGCATTCATGATTAGAGTACCGGAAGAGTGATTCCCAAACTGGACATGTTGTAGTCTGCCAGTGAGAAAGCTCAAAATCCAGTTGCACAGAGAGGGACAGAAAAGCATAGCTGTAATCAACAAAAAGCAGTGTGGTATAACTGTTCTTATTCTCCAGATGGGTCAGGATTGAGCAAGTGATACAGCATCCTGTGTGAATCTATTTCATCTATACGCAAACTGCAGTGGGTCAAGTGTTGCTGGATGGTATCTTCAAATTATCCTTTCATAAAAACATGGAACTGAGTTTTACTTGACCTGAACGTTACTCACCCAGTGGCCTGAATCTTAGTGTCTGCATCATCCTTATGCTGGCGTTGATTGCCTTTGGTTGCAAATTTGCCAACAGTCCTTGAAAAAAGTGAATCCTACCACCTCCACGCCTTTCTTTAAAGTTATCACGTGGTCTTTTGCTATGTATTGCACCTCTTTTGATCATGTTTATGCTATTTTCAGTGACCACTTTCTCCTCTATCTCTATCCACAACTTTGTGGATCTGAATGGAATCCATTCTGTACCCATAACGACACATTTCCTCCTCTGGTCAATCTCAGTGTTTATATTGGCCATAGTGATGTTACGGCGGCTCACCATTCTCTCTAAGAGGAAAAATAAATGTCTCTTAGTGAATATCTTCGGTTGTTCCTCTCTCCTCATGATGGTGTTACCTACAGAAATCTTTCCAGCTTCTCGTTTACCCAGCAGCATATTCCACCAGGAGAGGTGAGGAGAACCACCTGTTCCTTCTGACAACACAGAGTCAGTCATTAGACATGCATTTGTAAAACAAACACTTCAGCTCCCCAAGCACATCTGAAATTAAAGATAGACTTTGCAAGCAGATTTCACCAAAATAATTTCTAAAGAAATTTTACATCATATCAGACACATGACCTTCATTTCTAGGCTCTCTCTCATGACAATCAATATAAATGAGGCCCCAAGTAGCCAGGCTAGGGCCGCCATACTTCTGCTTAATATTGAATATTGCTGAGGTATGTCAGGGTACTTTCATAAGGCTTTGATTTTCCAAACTCGATTTTCCAACAGCTAATGAGTGAACAGAAACTGAAGGCAGAATCATTAGCTTTAAAGTTCCAACAATGTGCCCATCAACTGCAAAGTAATCATTTGTCTATAAAGAGATTTGCACAGTGAAGAAAAATGAAAGAACCTGACCCTCCAGGCTGGAGGATCTGCAGATATCAGTTTCACTCAGACAGACAGACAGATACATAGAGTACAATCTCATGTACACACACAACCTCACACACACCGGATAAAATATCAAACTAAACTGACGGACTTACCAGAATTTCCCCCTGCAGCCATGTCATCAGTTTCGCTCAGATGGACACATGCAGTATTTGTGTTGTAGACCGACTGTCTGAAAGGAGACAACAGCAACACTGGAATATTACAGTTACCCTTAATACCCTAATACCTTTAATAATACCCTGAGATGTGTTCCTCTACAGCAAAAAAAGGTATAAAGCCTTTCAGTACTGTTTAGCTTGATTTTGACCTCCCGTATGCAAGACCTAAGTTATCACAACTCACATTCCTGGATGTTCTTCTCGTTTGATTGCCTCAATAGTCATTCAATAGTTGTACAAAAGGAAAGCCATATTCTTCAAGTTCACCCTTCTTTCAGTGTCAGCTTCCCAGAATGTTAGAATGTTAGAACTTCTCTTTTGTAATTTAAAATTAGAGTCAACAGTTGTACATTGAACAACAGAGTAAATTAATAATTCCAATAATTAAAATAACACCGGTATTTTGATTCGTGCAACCCCCCTTGGCTGTCAAATATCAACACAAATCCTATACATGCAAATACATGCAAATCCTAAATCACTGATATTTTCAAGAATGGGCTGATACTTGGTCATCTCATCATAAAAGGCCTTGTCTGTATATATAGAAGACACAGTGTACGTCCAGGACCAGCACCTGCCTTCTGTCTATCCAGTTTTTCTAGTCATCACAATGATAGAAACATAGAAAGTTGGTAAAATAGGAGGGATAACTTCAGGGCCCGATGACTGTGGGACTGGGTCATGGGTTTGCCACTGCTGTTTGTAGATGTTGCTACTTGTTTAATGGCCAATAATAGTATTGTGACTATGCACATGTTTAGTAATAGAGTCCAAAGTATATTTCCTCTGCTGGGGCCTCATTTATACAACTGTGCGTAGGATTCAGGGAAAGTGCATAAGCTAGAAAATATCAAGATTCATAAAATAGTGCACTCACATGTGCTATGCCAGTTTCCTTTTATAAATCACAACTTATACTACACATGGATCAGTTTGCAAGTATCAAGTCATAGTCACCTGTGATTAATATTAAATTCTGACTAAAAGTACTGCTGAAAGCATTAGAAAGAAGCACATTAGACTACCTATGTTTACAAGTTGGGAACAAAAATGTAAATCTGTAAATCAATTAAAAAAAACAATATTTACTACAATTTACTTTAATCAAAACAGAAACAAGATGAACCATCTAACAAGCCATAATGAAACAGGATATTCTATCCGCATGTATTGGCCAGGCTGAGGCAGAGTAGAATGCATTTGTTCCACAGTTGCCTTGTTTGTGTGAAATACCCTTCCAAAGGGTAAATTGCAGGGGCGTTAGCAATACTTCAACTACCGAGGCATAATTTTGCACACCTTCCGTTGAGATGTGTGGAAACATCTGAAATGTAGGCCTATTCCTTTTTCATTTTAAAAGACCTATATGGTGAAATAAAGCACCAAAGGTAGGGCTATAGCCTCAGGTATAATGCATGATAATGTTCTGTTCAAAATTTCAAAAAGGCAATTGTACCTAGTTTCTGCTGATTCTATTTTATTCCAACTGGAGAGATATTATGACTGACATTACACAGCAGCAAAAACTCAGACACACTAAAGTCGCCCACCTGGGCTTCGGCTACCATTCACTGATAACTTACTGACCCAAAGTCATGAGAATTATAATGCAATACTTGATATGATCAGTTATGCTTACTAGAGGGGAACATTAACATTGAAAAGCCAAAAAAAAAAAAACTGGACTTACCTCATGGCAATGTGATTTTCTCATCTATCGCCAAGGACATGCCACGTCTTGCTGATGCAATTAACAGCAGGTTCAAAAGCAACTTTGTACTTCCCTGTGGTAAATGGTTAAGGTTTTACAACCGACTTTAGTGATATACGAGCACTATAACCCTGCTCTGCCCCAACCTCAATTGTGGAGAAGTTTCTTGGAAAAGTAGCAGAGAAGTTTGTCTTGTTCAACCAAGTCTTTATTGCGTTAAACACTTCAATTTCACACTTAAGCACAACATGCAATACTCAAATTTCACTCTAATTATCTGTGAAATATGTCTTTCAAGAGATCCAAGATCAGCAAGGAAAAACTCAAACCCTTGTATAGCTTTTTGTCATTCTGGGGAGAAACCTTGGGTGGGTCTGATGATCTTTGGATCTGACTCAACCACCTAGAGTCAAAGACATAGACCCCCTAGTCTTTCTCTCGGTCAGCATTCTTACATCATTCTGTTTGCACAGAAGGCACTACTACATTTGTCCCTCCAGATAACCATACTGAACAGAAAGTGCACACAATCTCCATGATGAAAATTCTTACCAGAGCAGCGTTTATATATCTCTTCTGCAGTATATGCTAATTGTGTTAAAGCTTCTAAATGCTTTACATGTTTTTTTTTTTATCTCTCTGATATTCTGCTTTAATAGTTTCAATCAGAGTCCCAATTACGGGTACTGATATGCCTCCTTTGTCATTTGTCATGCAATTTGAACATATCTTTCCAATTTAGTTTGAATATAACTACGCTTGTTCCAAAATTGTCCCAATACCTCACGGGCACGTATATCACTAAGAGTTTCACCTGTAACCCTTTTCCCTGATGCCAATGCATTTTGTCCAAAATCCCACAATTCTTGCTTTATTTTTTCTTCTAATTCAGCTTCCGCAAGCAACTCTCTCGAGTCACTCTGAGCTAAAACACTGCGCACATGATAATTTTTTATCCTGAGCCTCATTTTCCAATCCAATGCGTATTCTTTTTGGAGTTACGACAGGCGGAGCTGATTTCTCACCTTCCTGCCTTGACTCTGCTGGATGTGAAGGTTGTGAAGTAGAAATTGAAACCAGTTCCACTTGGGGTGAATAACACACACAGGATGACTGATCCACTGGTTGCCGTGGCTCCTCAATCAACAAATCTCTAGGGAGTGACTGCTTTTTACCACTCAATGACAGGGTCGGACTAACAACACACTGCCCTTGGTTCCGTTTACTGGAAGACAGAGCTGATGGAGATCTCATTGTGTCAGATGATATATTTTTAATTTGATCAGCTAATGAAACGACAGTTGGTTGCTAGATTTTGAACTAAATGTAAAAGTTCCTCCTGAGGTAAAACTAATTCCTCTGGAACTTCCACATTAAGTCCAACATTTTTGTTTAGTACAGGGCAAAACGTTTTTGTGACAGCATATGGAGGTGGTCTAGCCCCCAAACTATCCTTTGACAATTCTGCATTATAATTAGGTATACCACACTCTAACATGTTAGGTTGTGAACTCATGGCCAAATCAACAAATGATTTTAATATTTCCAATTCGTTTTGTCTTTTTATTTTCCTTTTCTCCAATTTATCAGTGCATTTATAATCCTGAATCTTTCCTTCAAGTTGCACTAGGATCCTACTGCTCAAGTGGCGTAAGCTCCTGCTTAACCTGAATCTCCATTTCACCCCTATGAAACGGTATAATAATTGTTATTCAAAATATGACCAACACAAGCTATAGATGTCACCATATCGTTCATTTCGCCAATACCAAGCAGTCGACAAGAGGTGTAGAGCACCCATGCCTGAGTCCCGCTGCTGTTTTGCCTTTTTGACAAATTTTGGAATTCTTCATTGAATTTTTCCGTTTGCTGCTGGGTCGCCCCCCTCCGATTGTTACAGCAGCGGGCACGAGTATCATATCATTCTGTGTGTACTGCAGCATCATTGTTTAATTTGTTTGTTTTGTGTGAATTATTTTTATTTGATATTTTTCTGTATGTCGTTCGATTGTCAAACCGACTTTACTGCCCACATTACTCACGCTGTTGTGCATTTGTAGTGCTTTGTGTATTTGAAATGTTTCAATGGTGTTTTTGGTGTTAATGTGGGCCTGTGATTTGTCTGTCTTGGGAGTTCCAGTCGGTGAGTGTGTGTGCGTGCGTGCATGTCCGTGTTTTGTGTCCTTCTCCTCAGCTCTGGTGGAACTCCGTGGCATAGTGGCTCCTGCATGCCTACCACTTCTGCAGTGTATAGGCCAACAAAGTTAAGTAGCCCTAGCCTAATTTACCAGTAGAAGTCAGTTATTGCTAGTGTGCAAGCAGCATGTTGGTGATTTAATCCTTTTTCTTTCTGTGTTGGACAGGAGCAGTTGGGCCTCCACGGGTGTGCAATCCATGGTAGGGGGGACCCCTTGTTTCTGATTACCCTACTATAGTTGCACTGGGTGTTTAATTCTTGCTGTGCCTGTGTGTGTGCCCTGCGTGTGTACCTTGGACTCCCCCCCTCTCCATTGTCTTCTCATCTGTGGTAAGCCCTTTGACTTGTCTCTTATTTAGTGTGGTCCTAGATTGCTGCAGTGCTACGGTGTCCCACTTGTGGCTGAGGATAATGGTGTGTTATTTTTATTGTGTTTTATGGGTGTGCCCATTATTGTTTTAAGGTGTCTATTAAATAAAATATTGTATTTTTTTAATCACGTCTCTGTCTGTTTACGAACCTGTGTATCAGTTTGATCTTTTGGTCAGGTGGTTAATTAGTTCCTAGTGAGAAGACTCCCTAGGTTGCATAGTCAGCTACGTAATTGTTACCTTGCTCCTCTTCCCACAATGGCAAGTGAACAGCTTAGGTTTCCGTGAAATCCGTCCGTTACTTAAATCTGGAATGAGTAATCAAAATATTAAAATCAATTTCTTTATTTTATTTCACTTCTACCAACTTACTATAATTATTTTCTTATATATAATATCCAACTTCTATTCATCCCCCCTTTTCCAGCTTTACCTAAATAGCTGGACAAACAAATCTCCTATCCCGTATACTCTAGGTAATCAAGTACAACAGAAAAAAACAGACAAGACAGCCCTCAGGGGCAAAGAAAAAGGACGACAGACAAAAATAATCTACGCTGCGCATCATGTCAACAAAATTCCAACATGCAAAAACGACTTATAGTACTACGTTTCCACAAAAGCACAGCACCACACTCAAAAGATATTAACGCTCATGCCAAACACAAACTTTCAACTGCATAAGCCACACTCGCATCACGGGAAGACATCCCGTCACTCATGACGCATAAAGACGCGGGTCAAGGGCTTTTTCCTTCCTTTATGCATGCTAGATCGGGGTACTGTTAGTAACAGCACGCTCTCATAATCAACGAGCCATCAGGCGCGATCAATGAAAACTCCACCCGAGAAATACCAGAGACTGAAATATTGTTTTGTGGCTAACTAAGAACAGTCCACACCATATAACAAAAACTGAATTAATTTAGAGCCCAACATTTGCGCAATTCCGTCGCAATTACTTTATTTCCATTATGCCATTACACTTCTTCGCCAATGAAAACAAAACATGTACTGATTTAGAAGAAAAACTCTTGATGAATAGTTTTATATTGAGTTTACCATTTCTCTTGTGTAGAAGATAAATTTGAGAGTTAAGACAGATAGATATACATAATCAGTGATCATACAGCTTCTGAAGACAGTAAGTGAACAATCCTCAGTGTTGGGAGCAGTTTTAGCCCTGTTCAGAGAAGATATTATCATTCCCTGTCCAATAAATCTGGATTAATTATTCCAATATATCTGTATTATTTATTCAGTTATGTATAGCAAACAATAATAAAAAAGTGAAATAATTATTAAAAATACAATAACAAGGAAAAAGCTATAAAAAAGCTTTTTTGCTATAATAAAATATTGTAGTTTTTAAGGATTGTTTAGCATCGTTCGTTAGACCAGGTGTTTTTCCTTTTTTTGTATGTTAGTAGTCACAGAACAGAGTGAGTCGGACCCAAAAGCGTCACATAAGAACAGTTTATTTAGGATAAAGGGAGTGTGTGGATGCTCTTCGAATGCAGAGTCGGGTAACTGGGACTGGAGAGCAGAACGTAGGTCGTAGACAGGCAGCGGGTCAGGAGCCGGGGCGTAAGAGCTGAGCGTAGGTCGAGGACAGGCAGAGGTCGAACCCAGGGGCTGGAGAGCAGAGCGGAGGTCATAGACAGGCAGGGGTCAATACCAGGGCTGGAGAGCAGAGCAGAGATCGAGTCGGTCCGGGGTCGTCAGCGGGTAGGCAATCAATCAGGAGACGGAAGACAGAGAACAAAGACAGGCAGGGAAACACGACGGAGACACGGGAGCAGGCAGATGACAGAAACACAGGAACTTCAGGAACAGATACAGGAGTCAGGGTCTTTAAATGCTTGCCTTGCGTGAGTAGCAGTAGGTACGCGGACGGTCTGACAGAGAACACTGGGAGACAAGCGATTAAATACACAGCAGGACAACAAACAACGAGCAACAGGTGGAGACGTGATTAAGTGAACGGGGAGCATGAATAAGTGGGAGGGGCAAGTGATCGGGGAATTACCGGGTGAAACTGACAGGGATGCATGACAGACAAGTAGTGTAAGAATTCAGTCAAACCTTGAGTGCAGACCTGAGGTAACATCTAGTGATGTCCATGGTATCAATTTATTGGTAGCAATGGTCCTAGAACATGGCAAGATACAAACGCATCTGTCCGCTAAGTATGTGTCTGTGTATGTGTGGTAAAAAAAATACCAAGCAGGCAACTTGATGGATCACTGCAGTCTTTAATCAGGAAGCCGGAGACAAGTTACCCACACAACACCTACACAAGGTGTGCCGAGTAACAAGTCTTCCTGTAGACTAGCATTCCCTTTTATACCCCCCAGAGCAGACATCACATGTAAAACAAATGGCAGACCTTCCTGCCCTCACAATGACATTTGGCTTCTGGCTCTCCCATTGTTTTAGCTTGTTTAGGTTCCATGTCCTGGTGAAGATAGATGTCTATTTGGTTTTCACCAGCACCCTCTGTTTCCCACATTCCTAACCATAATTTGCTTGGTTAGTTGTCTTAACCCTTTAACCCTTAACCCTTCAGGTTACACATGGCATACATTTATATCACATTACTATTAATTTCTAGGACATTACAGTTTTTCCTACATATCCTTCTCTTCCATGGATGACCTTAAAGTAATGTGTTTGATACTTTTGTTTCATAGCTCTTGGTAACATAGCAATTTACATAGCACTATCTCTTCTATCTTCTCAAGTAGCTCTATGACTTGTGTATCATCTTTACTCTTGACATTGAGGACATGATATCTGTGCCCACATTTCTTCACCAGCCACTGGAGCATTTTCTCTTTAACCTCAAAGGTTTTCTCTTCTGCAGGAGTCTCCTGAATAAACAAAACTAGAGTATGCTTCCAGACTCCATGGTCCAGAAGGCCCAGGTGGTTTGATGTGGTAATTTTCTCTACCTCTTGAAATACAATGTTCTCATGAATGACAAGGAGCAGTGCTTGTGGTCCAGGAGCACACAGAGTCACACTGAGCCCAGACAGGAGTCTCTCAGATATATGTGATCATAATCCGTCCATCCTGGTGTTTCGACTACAGTGACCTGTCTCCCTGCTAATTCTCCTGTCTCTTCACACACTAGTGTTCTCACATCAGCGTCAAATTCCTCTCTGCCCAGGATGATGTTTCCTGCTGAACTCAGCAAATCTGTTTCCCAGGAGCACAATACTGACGTCTGAGAGATGGGGAGTAAGGAGAAAATAATCAGCAATAAAGTTACACAGTTCTACTGTGATACACAATATACACGGTTCCCTAAACATTTTATGAGTTATTAAACAAAAACAAACTAGTACTAACACACATTTGGCCACAAAGAAACATGCCAAGGTTTTTTTGCAGTAAATAGAAGAACAAACAAACAAATCAAATCAAAAATGTTGTTGGTTAACTTCAAATTTAAACAATAACAAACTAGTACTGAAACACATTTGGCAACGAAGAAATATGCATACATTTTGTGCAGTTTAATCAAATAGAAGAAGAAACAAACAAAGAAACACAAACAAAACCATAAATGTTCATGGTTAACTTCATATTTAAACATGCATATTCAGATTCAAGGAACCCGTTGTTTCTCACCGAAGAAAATAGTATAAATTGTGCTGCTCTTAGATCAGTCATTCAGCCTCAGACATTGTAATGCAATGCATCATTTTATTCAATTAACTGCGTGTAACTGCTTTGCTAATGGATCAGCAGTTAAGTAGACAAATAGGCAACACACACCAGATAAAATATTACAGACACCAAACTCCCTGATTGAGCTGCCCTTGAGAACCAATGGCCTGGGAGTTCAGCTTCTCTGTAAGGGACTCTCTAGTCCCTACTGCAAACTGCAAAGAATAAGGCTGGTGTTGGTGTCAGTTTACGGTATCTAGACATCATTAGTATCTAGACATCATCCAAACATGTCTTCCTTTGTAATTGACAAGTTGTTTTGTCTTACTTTGCAATTCTGACAAACACTGAAAGCAGAGTACCATTTGCTTATGCCAAGTCCATTACACCTTGAAGGTCGTTATCCTGCTTATCACCCAGTTGCAACTTATGCATCATACAACTAAACTGAAGAAGTCACTGGTAAGACAATAGACACCCAACAGTGATAGCTGATGATGGTAACATTGTGAGACTGCAAGACTACTTCATGATCACTAGATGGTACAACCAACCATAAAAGCATTTGAGGAGTTGAACAAATAGCTGAGGTTGTTGTACCAGCACCTTCCAGACAGCAGTACTGTAGCTTGACAATGCCAGTACCCACTCCCATTGACAGGCCATGTCTGTTAACAGTGTGTCATCCTCACACAGTTGAAATATGGTGCTTTTATACCAGCAGAAGAAAGTGTCTTGAGACTACATCATATATCACACAAATTATTTTTATCATGTTTTTAATATCACTGAATACACATAAAACCCCTCAGAGGAGCAGCTCTGAGTCAGTGGGAAATCCTGCCAAATCAGGTAGAAAAATATACAAGACTAAAATTATACAAGGCTAACGCTTTATTCTATGAACCATGATGTACTGGGTAAGGAGTTGCAAGAATTAACAAATTATTCTGTTTTCTTGACATTTTTGGCATCTACCACTGAAGGCAATTTTCATTACTTCTCAAACTAGGTTGTTCCCTGCCCCTGATTATATGAATAAATAATTATGCTACAATTTCTGATTCTACTGAATTATATATATTTTTATTTATGCCTCACATCCCACAGTGTGGAGAGTTTCTATACTGGATAAGTATCGATAAAGGAAGTAGTACAGTTCTTTGACAAGGGAGGCCATAGTGCCCCAGGTGTTTTTTTTTCCTTTTTAAGTACCATGTCAATGAGGTAGGAACACTTGTTCTTCCATGCTGTTCCTATAGTCCAAGGTCTTGATAAAGGAAGGGGTCCAGTTCTTTAAGCAGGGACAGCATGACGCCACAAGCTATGCATCCCTTTCTAATCACCATGTCAACGAGGAAGGTCACCTGGTCCTGCAGAACACTGGTCCTCTGCAGGACATCTTCTGCTTCTCTGCTACTTATCACTGGAGGCAGCGGGGCTTGAAGTTCATCCAATAGATCTTTCAGCAAGGCTGCTGATGTTCTCTTGATAAGTTCAGGCCGAATCAAGAACAGCCGATCTAGAACAAGATCATCAACATAAAATATTTGCTGTTACTATGCCGATTGTCACCCAGAAATGTTACGCTAAATGCAAAATGACAAGTTTCAACGTTCACAAGTATCTTTTTGAAAATTCTGTGAAGTTTTTCAAAACAAGGAAACAGTGTTTCACAGGCAAGCAGAGTTTGTGTTGTGCCTCTCTGTGTGATCTTGAAAGGCACACCAGGCAGCATTTTAGGTTAATTTACCAGCTTTGTGGTCACTTGATTAATGACAAAATGATTAAATGGCTCATTACGGGCTGAATGAAGGCTCATTGCAGTTACACAGTTCTTACATTTACAGGATCTCAATCAGCGACCCGATGTCAAACAAAACCATAACTGAATGAAACCTTGTCAAGTCAACATAACTTAACAAAAATGATCATGGCTGGTTCCTATTCTATGGTTTGCAAACAAATCCACATGGATTAGTGAGAATGCACAATGCTGTTGCTAGAGTTTTTTTTTAATTGGTCACTATAGGAGCTCCAGAGGTAAAAAAAAAACATTGTGCAGTCGTAGAGATAAACCTAATGTCAGGAAACACAAGCATACTGAGAAAAAGTGTTGAACTGGATTTCTGTGTGCAGTTAGTGATGTTATTAGTTGTCCACCAATTGTGTACAAGTTTGAAGAAATTAAAAAACTTGGTACAGAATCCTTTTGTCAGAAGTTTAAAGACTGTTGTACCTTTGTTTGACTTGGAAGCAGTTTCCCCTTCTTTCTCAAACTTTGCAGTTCGACTTGTGTAGGACACTATTTCTCCAGGTTCACCATACTCAAACCTTTCCAATGTTGCTTTCCATATGGAATCCTTTTTGCCAACTAGCTCCAAGTCAAACCTGTCCTCTGTGTTTTCAATGACAATTTGAAACAGGTCTGGAGGTTTCAGATATTTCACAGTGATCTCCGATGGGGATATTTTAGCACCGACTGATGTTGCTTCTAGGCTACATTTGGTATTTATCCAGATAGGCTTGTCTGGGCGATGTTTTTTGATCTTCTTGGCATCTCTGCTCTCTTGCAAATCATGTTTAACGGCCTGGATCATGGAAGCATCTCGCGGTATCACATAGGCAAGGAGAACAAGGGGTGTCACTCTGGTCTGGTAGATTAGCACATCGAGGTGGATTTTCACTGGGATGCCAATCTTTATCAGGACTTGTGTCAGGGAGAAGGACGGCTTTATGAACTTTGCATGGAAGCGGGTCAACTCACATGTCTGTAGGGTAACAGCACTGTCACTCCCATGCAGAACTTTTACAGCATCTCCAAGAGAAGAATCGGATCCTTCCAGACAGGCAAAATGGGGCAGATGAGCCTCCAATAGTTCACCCAAAAGCACTTTGATGTCCATCAAAGGACCAATTGGTGTGTACTGTAACATAGCAAGCTCTGTTCTGTAAATATTAGGGTCACCAAATTGATACTGTAGAGAAACTTCACCAGCACACACCCAGCGTAAACCAGACACAGTGCACTCAAAACTTCCCGATGAACAGTTATGCATATATACAGGGGCATTTGTATCCATGGAGACAGAGGGTTCTATCATGGTCCAGTGCGAGATGTCTTTGACATCTTGACAGGATCTGCAGCTGTTTCCTGATATGTGAAACTCAGACGATTTTCTTCCCACTAAAATGCACAGCCTTCAAGAAAGGAAAAAAAAACAATATCAAGTCAAGTTCTTAGATATACAGAATCTCATTACCTATTGTATTCTTCTGTTACCATGGGTATATGTATGTTATACCAAAAAAATATCAAAGATCAGCTGTTTGAAGTAAAATGCATAGCTCACAGTGCAGTGAAACTGAAGTTATTACTGACTGAACCACAAGAAGGAGACACTGTCCTTTGTGGTTTGCCATTTACCATAAAGTTCCAACATGCACGGCTCCAAAAAAGACAAAGAGCATTTTAGGCTGTGTCGGGAGGTGGATCTTATGTCCAGCTCCATTACAAACCTTTGAAAAAACCCTGTAATGAGTGCATTAAAAGTAGAACATCATCATACTCATCAGTCCCTTTTGGCAGCTTTCTCTCTGAGGTGTCTACAGAACCAGAGAGGTCTTGCGCTAAGAACAAGCTTTCTGATGAACATCTCTGAATGACACTCGGCTCAGATGCAATCCTCAGCAGCTCTGGACAAATTAAGTTACCAACTGTGAAAACAAAACAGCTGAGTCGTTATAACCTTTCTGAACAACCCTAGGTCCAAACACAGCCTTCGGCACCTCTGGACAAAAGATGCTACCAACTCTGAAATGTTGGCTGAGTCTCCCTCTATCAATAGTTGTTTCTGCATCAATCAAACAATGCAATCCTTCCTGTACAAGTTCTACAAGTTCATTTTTATATTTACACACCAGGTGACCAGTTCTGATACCGCCCTCCTATAGGCTGATTCATCATTGCCCTTGATGAGACCTGTGACTGTGGTGTCATCAGCAAACTTTATAAAGATGTTCTTGGGCTGGGCAGCGACACAGTCATGAGTGAAAAGGGTGTACAGCAGGGGGCTGAGTACAGAGCCTTGGGGTGTGCCAGCATTCATGATTAGAGTACCGGAAGAGTGATTCCCAAACTGGACATGTTGTAGTCTGCCAGTGAGAAAGCTCAAAATCCAGTTGCACAGAGAGGGACAGAAAAGCATAGCTGTAATCAACAAATTCTTATTCTCCAGATGGGTCAGGATTGAGCAAGTGATACAGCATCCTGTGTGAATCTATTTGATCTATACGCAAACTGCAGTGGGTCAAGTGTTGCTGGATGGTATCTTCAAATTATCCTTTCATAAAAACATGGAACTGAGTTTTACTTGACCTGAACGTTACTCACCCAGTGGCCTGAATCTTAGTGTCCGCATCATCCTTATGCTGGCGTTGATTGCCTTTGGTTGCAAATTTCCCAACAGTCCTTGAAAAAAGTGAATCCTACCACCTCCACCCCTTTCTTTAAAGTTATCACGTGGTCTTTTGCTATGTATTGCACCTCTTTTGATCATGTTTATGCTATTTTCAGTGACCACTTTCTCCTCTATCTCTATCCACAACTTTGTGGATCTGAATGGAATCCATTCTGTTCCCATGACGACACATTTCCTCCTCTGGTCAATCTCAGTGTTTATATTGGCCATAGTGATGTTGCGGCGGCTCACCATTCTCTCTAAGAGGAAAAATAAAGGTCTCTCAGTGAATATCTTCGGTTGTTCCTCTCTCCTCATGATGGTGTTACCTACAGAAATCTTTCCAGCTTCTCGTTTACCCAGCAGCATATTCCACCAGGAGAGATGAGGAGAACCACCTGTTCCTTCTGACAACACAGAGTCAGTCATTAGATATGCATTTGTAAAACAAACACTTCAGCCCCCCAAGCACATCTGAAATTAAAGACAGACTTTGCAAGCAGATTTCACAAAAATAATTTCTAAAGAAATTTTACATCATATCAGACACATGACCTTCATTTCTAGGCTCTCTCTCATGACAATCAATATAAATGAGGCACCAAGTAGCCAGGCTAGCGCCGCCATACTTCTGCTTAATATTGAATATTGCTGAGGTATGTCAGGGTACTTTCACAAGGCTTTGATTTTCCCAACTCTATTTTACAACAGCTAATGAGTGAACAGAAACTGAAGGCAGAATCAATAGCTTTAAAGTTCCAACAATGTGCCCATCAACTGCAAAGTAACCATTTGTCTATAAAGAGATTTGCACAGTAAAGCAATCTACCTGCAGATATCAATTTCACTCAGACAGACAGACAGATACAATCTCATGTACACACACAACCTCACACACACCAGATAAAATATCAAACTAATCTGACGGACTTACCAGAATTTCCCCCTGCAGCCATGTCATCAGTTTCGCTCAGACAGACACATGCAGTATTTGTGTTGTAGACCGACTGTCTGAAAGGAGACAACAGCAGCACTGGAATATTACAGTTAACCTTAATACCCTAATACCTTTAATAATACCCTGAGATGTGTTCCTCTACAGCAAAAAAAGGTATAAAGCCTTTCAGCACTGTTTAGCTTGATTTTGACCTCCCGTATGCAAGACCTGAGTTATCACAACTCACATTCCTTGATGTTTTTTTTTTCTTCTTCTTGTTTGATTGCCTCAATGTCATTCAATAGTTGTGCAAAAGAAAAGCCATATTCTTCAAGTTCACCCTTCTTTTAGGGTCAATTTCCCAGAATGTTAGCGGAACTTCTCTTTTGTAATTTAAAATTAGAGCCTACAGTTGTACATTGAACAACAGAAATGAATAATTCAATAATAAAATAACACCAGTATTTTGATTTGTGCAACCCCCCTAGGCTGTCAAATATTAACACTAATATCAACTTACATGCAAATCCTAAATCACTGATACTTGCAAGAATGGGCTGATACTTGGTCATCTCATCATAAAAGGCCTTGTCTGTATATATAGAAGACACAGCGTATGTCCAGGACTGCTTTCTGTCTATCCAGTTTTTCTAGTCATCACAATGATCCCTGCATAGAAAGTTGATGAAATAAGAGGGATAACTTCAGTGCTCGATGACTGTGGGACTGGGTCGTGGGTTTGCCACTGCTGTTTGTAGATGTTACTGATCATAGTACTGTGACTACACACATGTTTAGTAATAAGAGTTCAAAGTATATTTCCTCTGCTGCATTAACAATGGCCATTAAAATGAGCGTGAGGTTTTTAAGTTGCCATAGTTTGGCACACAGCAGCAATACTCACCCACAGTACTGGTGTCCAAACATGCATGCACACACACAAACACAACCACACACACACATACACACATACACAAGAATTGTGCAAGAGGAAGCAACAATGCATTAGTAGCATATATCACAAATTATGACAGGAAGCTGTTATCAAAATAACTTGCACAAATCACACACACACCACACCATCAAATCCTCAAAGGCATGGCAGGTACAGTGGCACACAGAAAGAGCAAGTGTGTTATGTGCTACGACAACCAACCCACAAATGCTTTCAGGGCTGGCATGAGAGTGTAAAAGGCAAAACGTTTGATCTTGATTGACCTAAAATGAGGTCAATGCTTGTTTGTTTTTTACCATTCTCATGAGCATAAAACATTACAGCTAAATGTGTGAGTACTGCCAACTTTGGTAAGAACACATGACTTTTTGATCATGAGTAAAACTGAGAACTTCACTGCCTGTTTCTGTTTCTGGACAGGTGACCCTTCCATCTACCCGCCATATAGATGGTCAATACAAATTAGATGCATTTTCATATAGATGAAACATGTCCTACCTGTGAAATGTGTTAGCCTCAGGATTAAGCTGAAGCATGAGAAGAGAGAATGCATCTGCCATCAGCAACGTTACCCTGAAGACTGTTTCTGACTTGTCTGTTTTCCCTCTGCCTACCAGCATTGGTTTGGTTTGTCTTTATTTGTTGTCAGGAAATGACGTCTGTGCCCCACTTTTGTCCTCACCACATTGTGTGACCACTGACAAATCACATGACCAACAAGCAGAGCGAAACATTGTGCATTGTTTTCAGATTCTCTTTTTTGCTAGGAAAGTTCCTATCCTTTAGCACAATGTACACTGGTGGTCCCTATGAACCCTATGAGCCCTATGCACTATGGATGGAACAAACCAATCAACTTTACACAGATAAACAACTTGTCTTCCTGTATGTGTAACTGGAATTGGATTATCATAAAATCACTGTTTCCTTATAAGTCCTTATGAATCCATGGCATTGCAATAGTCCAGGCGAGAGATAACCAGGGTCTGTACTAGGAGCTGTGTTGCATGTTGGGGTAGGTGTAGGTGTAGGTGCCTGATCCTCCTTATGTTGAATAGAGAAAAACGGCACGACGGCACCTTTTGGAAGGAATTCTGCCATCTACTGGGGGCCACGGTCAGTCTATCCTCTGGCCTAATGGGCAGTCCAAAAGGATCAACCAAGAGCTAGAGAAGGCGCTCCGCTGCATGGCTTCCAAGAATCCTCTTGCGTGGGTCCAGCAGCTCATTTGGGTGGAATATGTGCACAATTCCCTCTACTGTTCAGCCACTGGCATGTCCCCTTTTCAGTGTGTTTACGGTTACCAGCCACCCCTGTTCCCTAGCTAGGAGGGAGAGGCTTCCTGCCCTTCGGCCCTGGCCAACGCCTGCCGCTGCCGCCGCACCTGGACGCGGGCTCGCGCCACGCTCCTCGACACAGTCACCGGCTACTCGGCTGGAGCCAACTGCCAGTCTGACCCCCACTCCCTCTTACCGGGTGGGCCAGAAGGTGTGGCTCTCGGCCAAAGATCTGCTGCTGCAAGTGGAGTCATGCAAACTGGCCCCCCAGTTCCTGGGTACATTCCCCATTGAGCGGGTCATCAGCCCGACGGTGGTTCGGCTCTGGCTCCCCAGCAACATGAAGGTACACCCGTCCTTCCACGTTTCAAGAGTCAAACCAGCCCACAACAGCCCATTGGTGCTGGTGGCACCACCACGCCCCGGCCCCCTGCCTCCTGGACGGTGGACCGGTATACACCGTGCGCAGTTTGCTCTGGTCCCACCTGAGAGGCCGCTTTACCTGCATCTATCTCCTGCCCGTGCCCCGTTTTCCCGTCTGGTTCCTGGTCCGTTTCTGGTTGTCTCTGTCTTCTGAAAGATCGTCTGCCTATTGCAGAACCCGGACTGCCTTTGACCTACGCCTCAGCTCCTCTGTCCCTCCGAACCGTGCTCTGTCTTCGACTAATGCTCAGCGCTCCAGCCCCGGCTACTGACCCGCCGCCTGCCTGCGACTCTCGCCTGCTCTCCTGCCCCGGTTTCTGACTCGCCGCCCGTCCCCGACCAACGCTCTACTCCTCTGCCCCGGTAACCCGATCTGACGCCTGCTTGACCACGAGTGCTCCTGCCTGCCCTTCCCTTCTCTACGCACCTCCTACACCTCTGCGCCGAGGGCGCTCTCACAGAGCACACCCACACTCCCTTTTCCCCCAATCCTTAATAAAGACTCTTACAACGTGACGCTATTGTGGTCTATTCTGTCCGCTCTCTGACAGAGCACCCAAGAGCAACAGTGGCAAGGAAAAACTCCCTTATGTTCAGTTAATCTAGGAAGAAACCTTGGGCAGATCCACGACTCAAGGGGCTAACCCAACTGCCGGGGGTCATGCAGAAAAATTACAATCAGTGGTAACCATGACAGACTACAAGTTGCCAATGGTTTTAGCTAAGGTTCATAATAATTCATAATGGAGTGTTATCCCACTTTACATTATATGGTAGTCAGTCTATAGGTGGTTATCAGGACAATGTAGCAGTGGGGGGGGGGCAATCACAAAGCCTCAAGGAAGGGGAGATGGGCCTAGCATGGGTGTCCAGGAAGGGCCTCTATGATGGAGAGTCGATCCTGACACGGGCCTCCCTTAATGTTGGTTGTAGTCCACTTAGGAGGGGAGGGTGAGAGGAGTCCACCGGAATGAGGCAGGGATGACACTCAGCAGAGATAATTGTGGACAGAGGAAGAAAATGAATTAATGAATTGTGTGTTGGGATAGGCAATAAGCATGTTGAGGCTTTAGCTGAAGAGATCAAAGACGTAATTTCTGATATATTGGTGGGTGTGAATGAATCAAGGTGCACTACAGGTTGACTAGAGCTAGCTGTAACCATTACATGTGGTCCAGCTGGATTTGAGGTTACAAGGAAGTTGTTTATTTTAAGTCTAATAGATTCAATTTTGTCATTAAAATGGTCCATGAAGTCATTGCTGCTTAGAGTTACTGGAATGGAATGGGACACCTCGTTCCTGTTTTTTGTTAAATGGGATATAGTGTTGGTGGTGTGATATAGTGATGGTTTGATCCACCAGTCAGTCAGTTTGGGCCCTTCCAATTTAATGAAACACTGAGTGCAAGACTCATGCAAGAGACATATCCAATTTTTCATCTTGACTTTCTCTGATGCATGCGTATTATTATTATTATTATTATTATTATTATTATTATTATTATTAACAGAGCTCTGTTCTGCTCAATGACCTCGGCCGGACCCTGTGTATGTGTGTGTGTGTGTGTGTGTGATCACAAGTGATCCTCAGTGACCCAACAATACTACCTTTGCTGCACATGTTGCTACACTGACCCCATCTTTCTGTGTGATATTGTCATGGTAATAATAATAATAATAATAATAATAATAATAATCATCATCATCATCATCATCGTCATCATCATCGTCATCATCATATTGCTTTGTATCCGAAACATAGCACTCAGTTGAAGAGTACTGGTTATGTTGTCTTGTCTATCAACCATCTTACAAAACATGATGCCAGCCAAAATTGCCTCATACTAACATTTGGCATTTCAATATATTCTCCTGAATAGAACCAGGTACAAAATAAGCATTATTTTGATTAATTAGTTTAATGCTTAATTAATTTAATGCTTTTGTAATTCCACTTACACATACAAGAAGACAAGGGAAACGCATCCCAAAACTGCCCATATCACAACATGTTGTAGTGCTTATGATATTAGCGAGCTAGCTTGCTAATTTCTGAAAGGATTTTTGTCATTTTCATAACTGAATAAAAGTGCCAGAGTTCTCCTTTAAACTTGCATCTTATGTCTAAGTGTACTGCATAATTACCCTTGCCAAGGAGGTTATGGTTTCGCCGGTGTTTGTCAGCCAGTGTGCAACATAGCTCAAAAAGTATAGCACAGATTTAGATAAAATTTTTGGACCATTAGTTTTAGGACAAAGAACAGAAGAGTAAATAGTGGTGGTGATCAGGAACGCTGTCTAGAATTTGTATTGCGTCACTGACAATATATTACTGTGATGGAGGTCTGCGCTCTCAAAGTGCTTTTCTAGTTTGAAATAAAAAATAAATAAATTGACAGCATTAAATGTCATTATACCTACCTAAAGCAAATTTAACAGTTGCTTTGTTCTTGTATGCTTTCAGACCTCTGTCTTCTATTCCATGTTCCTGTTGTTTTATTTTTTCCTCTACATGCTGTGATATTTTTCTGTCCATTTTAAAATAACCATTATTTCCTGTCACCATTTCTTCAATCTTTTCTAGCAGCTCCATGACCTGAAAGTCATCCCCTCTATTCTGATTGTTGAGGACATGATACCGGTTCCCACATTTCTCTACAAGAGCTTGCAGCTCCCTTTCACTCTCAATGTGCTGCTCAATAGTTGCATCTCCCAGCAAGTCTCCAAAGGTGAACAGTACCATGGTGTGACTCCAGATGCTCTTGCCCAGAAGCTCCAGGTGATCCTGAAGGTTTGCACAATTGAACTTTGTCAGTGAATGACTTGCATCTACAACAAGTAGAACTGCATGAGGTCCTGGAGAACAGTGAGACACACTGTGCACAATCTCCTGTTTTGTAAGCTCAGGAGTGTCTTTGATTTTGGTATAGTTCTTCCATTTTGGAGCCTTGACTATAGTGACTTGTCTGCCTGCTACTTCTCCCTGTCCGTTTATATATTGAATTGTTCCTGCCTTCCATTGTAACACATCTCTTCCCAGAATGTTGTTTCCAGATGAAGTCTTCCCAACAAAGTGGTTACCCAGTAGCATAATTCTTAATTCTGACATGGGAGATGAAACACCTGCAAAACATGTAGACAATAGACATGAATTTGGTTATGTTTTTTGTCATTCTATAATTTGAGTATGATGATGAGACATTTCTTCAAAATAAATAATGCATTACTTATAAACAAAAATCATTTAATGACAACAGTAAGATAATGACTGTTCTTTGCCTCAGTCTGTCATCATGTTCCTAAAGGAGCAGTTTTTGCCATGTATTAGGTCAGACTGAGTCTGTTTTAGTGTCAAATTAAATGAATAAAACACTATTCACACATCGCTCTATCCTTGTAGAGACTGGCTAGACGTACCGTAGCGGTAGCTTATCAAACTGCTTACTGTGTGCAGCTCAGTTTAAAAGTCAACAACTAATTCCTCCCCTTTGATTGAGCCCAGTCTATCTGTCATAGCCAGACTATACATTTTGATATATATCATCATCTATTACTGTCCACAAAACTATTTTACTAACAAAGCAGCCCCACATTTTTCTAGGTCTATCCTAGAAAATACGGTTTGGTGTCTACATCGTTTACTTAAAATCTAATCAGCTGAATGCCTCCCCAACATGCATCATCTACCTACCTAGAGTATGAATGAACAGAAATGGTACTAAAAACTAAAATGGTAGAAAATATAATTCAGTGTCTTAAAACATTTTTAGCTGGTAATGGAATTGTTGTTTAGGGTTAGGGTTAGGGTTAACCCTATCCCTAACCCTAACCCTAGGTTACCTATGGCACTGATTTAGATTCACGCCTGCAGCAGAACCACACCCGTGGGGATATATGCGAACAACCCCACTCCCACTCATGTTATATTGCTTATTTATATGTTGAAAGGTGGCATTGTCTTGTCACCTTGAAAAGAACGTGTGGTCAGCTAGACTAAACCCACTTAAATGTCAACTAAATGTCCATCTTCCCCGTCTCCTTTGACCCGCTTCAATTTTGGAAATCGCTCAAACTGAGGCTGCAATAGCCACTGCACGTGAGCCTGGGACACCTGGAGGGAAAGAATGCATGGAACCGGATACTGTTCATTGATTTCAGCTTGGTGTTTAACACCATAATCCCACAGCACCTGGTTAACAAACTGAGGCCTGGGCATGAATACACCCCTTCAGAACAAGAATTCTTGATTTCCTGACTAACAGGCCTCAGTTTGCTCATTGAGCACTACCTCAACCCAGGGGTGTGTCCTCTACTATACATCCTTATGACCCATGATGGTTGCTGAGCAACATTATCAGATATGTAGATGACACAACAGTGGTGGGACTCGTACAGGGCAGTGATGAGGGCAACTATAGGGAGGAGGTGAAACTCTTCATCTAATGACCTAACCACTACGTGACTACTGCAATGGCCTTTTCACAGGCCTGCCAAAAAAGACTATCAAACAGCTTCAGCTGATTCAAAATGCTGTGGCTAGGGTCCTCACAAGAACAAAAAGATCACAGCACATTACTCCAATTCGGAGGACCCTTCACTGGCTCCCAGTAAGCTATAGAATTGTCTTTAAAGCACGGCTGCTTGTTTACAAGTCTCTAAATAGGACCGGGCCTAATTACCTTTCTGATATGTCAGCAATATAACCTTAATAGATCTCTATTATTGCAGCAAAACAAATTTGATGGTAAAACCTGTGATTAGAACAAAGTGTGGTGAAGCAGCCTTTAGCTACCATGCAGTTCAGTTATGGAAACAGCTCCCAGAGGACATCAAAAACGCTCCTACTGTTGGCAGTTTCAAATCTAGAAAACCAAGCTGTTCTCAGATGCTTTTTGCTAGATGCTTTTATGTAATTTTATTACTTTCTTTTTCATCACCATGTTCTATTTTCAATCACTTTTTTTTCATTTAATGTCATTTTATTTTCTTGTATTCACTGTTCTTTGCCTTTATCTTTGTAAAGCACATTGAACTGCCCTGTCTGTTTGTAGTGTGCATTTGGTCCAATTTGGTCCAACATGGGTTTAAGCTCTGTTCTTTTCAGCGGAAAAGGTGGTTCCACATGTGACACTGGGTGTCACAGTTATTCGGGTAAAGTGGGCTCACTGACATACAGTAGCTGATTGTGGCTGTTCTGGAATTAACACAGGACTTGGCTGTCCCAGGGATTGTTTGTGTTTACTTGGTCTAACATTAAAACCCATAATTGCACTACTTACAGTCAGAAGACCTAGCTGTTACGGCGACTGTTTCAACTGACCTGGTCAGTGAAGTCTGACTGGGAATCAGCTCATGGAAAAGGGAGATTGCTGGTCTCTGTGTTGAGCTGTTACACACATTTGTAATATGTGCAGATTACATGGGTTTGAGCTCTGTTCTTTTCTGCAGAAAGGTGGTTCATGTGTGGTCTACAGCAACCTGGTTCTCTTAAAATTATGTTTTTATATTTCATTCATTTAATTTAGTTTACTTATTTTGTTCAATCATTTATGTAATTTTATTTTCTGTTATTCACTGTTCTTTGCCTTTATCTTTGTAAAGCATATTGAGCTGCCTCTGTGTGTGAAATACGCTACATAAATAAACTTGCCTCACCTTGCCTTGCCTTTACAGAATGGTGCAAAAACCTACAACTTAATCCTGAATGTTGAGAAACCAAGGAATTGGTGATCGACTTCAGGAAGAATAGGCCTACGCGCATACCGGTCCACATTAACTACTGGTGGAGACTGTGGAGCACATGAAGCTTCTAGGCGTTCATATGTCTGACTGCCTATCCTGGTCCCTGCATATCTGCTCCTTCATCTAAAAAGCCAACCCATGCCGGCACTTCTTATGAAGAAAAAGGCCCATTTAAACCCAACAGTCCTCCCCGTTTTCTACAGGGGAACCATTGAGAGTGTGCTAACAAGCCACATCCCTCTCTGGCATGAGAGCAGCATCACCTCAAAGAAAAACCCTGAAGAGGGTGGTGAGGTCAGCTGAGAGAACCATTGGGGTACAATTGCCAACTATTGAGAACCTGGCCAAACAATGCTGCCTTTCAAGGGCTAAAAAACATCAAGGACTCTATACACCCTAGCCTGGATATGCCTCAGTAGCCCTTCTGCTCAATTATCCTCTCCCAACAGTGCTAGTCTGGAATTGATTCTATTGAGCTTGTTGTCTCCTGGTAGCATTTGTACAGCATCCAATCAGCAAACAGAGGGAGGAGTTGTGAACACTGAGCTAAAATGCTTACAGTCAATATAGCGTACAGTGTATTGTTTGCACTTTCATGGAAAATTATCATTGGTGATCCCATGTTGTAATTTATGGTAATGGTGTTCAAAAAGTTTGCTAGTTTTTAAAATGTTTTCACTAGCATTTTCAAATAAAAATATTTACTATAAAAGGCAAATTTGGTTTATAATGAAAGTTTTCTTTTTTCCCCAAAAATTAGTCTGGAAAAGGGGAAAGTCTTGTATTTTCCGGATCATCTGATATTCGGGTCAGTATGGTAGTTTCTCGCTACTGAATAGTCAGACCATCTGTACAAAATTAAGTGGAAGTACGAGGGGCTGGTTTCATTACCAGGCTATACACACCCCTTATTCCAATCACAGCCTCATCAGTCAATAGTTGGCCACAGTAAACACATTTTTGCATTTTTACATTTACATTTTTGTAAGGCCTACCTTACAGTTTTGTTTTTTTTAACATTAAGCATTAACCTATATATAAAATACTTTTTTCTAAACTCTTAACACAGCAAAACTCTCAGCTGATGGGAGTTTAACGGTTCAGCCCATTTTTATGTGTAGGCTATTTGAAAACAGCATAATTGCATCTGTATTGTAATGCATTGTGTATCTGAGCCATGTAATGATGAGGGAAGTAGAATACATAATATGGACTGGTTATTAACTATAAAATAGAGCAGAATATATTCAAATAGAGCAGAATATATTCAAACAGAGTAGTGACATCTACCCTGTCATTTACAACTAATGACATGTTGACATTTAGTGCATGATTCTCAAAACACGGCAAGCGTATGAGGCACACTGTTATGTATGCTGTTAATGTAGGCCTACTGTATTTCGAGCACTACATACATTCTTGCTGCAAAACAATCCAAGATATGTCCAGATTTGAGGACCCTTCTGAGATTAAGCTGCAGGCAAGTAGTCGGTGACTTGTTTTGGGTAAAGTGATATTGTGCAATATTGAGCTACAGCACAATATTGCACAATATTGGAAATGCCAAAAGTGTTACTCCATTATTACTGTCAACCTGTACTTTTATGAAAATGGAGGGCTAATCATGCTAATAAACAAGGAACATGCTAATCACGTGTTGTCCATTTCTAAAAAAAAATATGTATTATTTTTATAACTGCATTTGTCCAGTTGCTGATGGTGTTTTTTTTGTTTCTGTTTTTTTTTCCTATGCAATGTAATTTTCTTGTAGACTGCACTTCCTGACATGTTTTTTTCTTGGAATTACAGTAAAAATAATCTTGAATCTTTAATCTTAGGTGGAAACATGTTGGAGTTCTCATTTATTATCTCCTCACAATTCATTAGTTCTCTATTATGTACATGGTATCATAGGAAGACTGGGTCCCCAAGGGTCAGAGAAGAGGAAACAAACAAAGTAGGCAGACTAACTTATAAACAACACAGAGTTTTTCAGGAAGCACTAAAGGTAGGGATAAGCTACTTTTCCAGATTGTTTTGTTGGGTCCTAGGTTTAAATTTGAAGAAAGTTGTGTTGATAAAAAGTACATCTCCTAATTTAATCATAGACAAACACAATTTGTTTCTGCATTACTGATTGTATCTTTAAAGATAATCTACAGACCTTTCAGTGACTGGAGATGTTCCCTCTGCCTCCGCACCTTCATTCTTCTGTCTCTTGCTCTCTCGTCTGCTTTCTTTTTTCTCTCTTGTAGATCATGCAGAACCTGGCTGTTCATTTCAAAATGGTTCCCTGCAACCATCTTCTCAATCTTTTCCAGTAGCTCTGTGATATTGTCTCTACTGTGGTTGCTGATGACATGATATCTGTTCCCACATTTGTCTATGAGAGACTGGAGGTGCTCTCCTTCACTCTCGATGTACTCTTCAATGATTGTGTCTCCCAGCCAGTCCCCATGGGTGAACAGCACCATGGTATGGTTCCACACATTTGGACCCAGAAGCTCTACATGCTGCTTTGCTGCAATCCCCATGTGCATTGGGAAAGAGGATGACAACCGGATGAGCAGCAGGACAGCATGTGGTCCTGGAGGGCACAGAGACACACTGAGCCTAATCTCCTGTTTAATGAGTTCAGCATTGTCTCTGCAGTGTTGATCACTCCACCACCCTGGAGCATCTACCAGAGTGACCTGTCTGCCGGCTACATCTCCCTCTGTCATTATGCAATGTGAATGTTTGCAGAGCTCGGCATCATCTCGTCCTAGAATAGTGTTTACAGCTGACGTCTTTCCAACACTATTACTGCCAAGCAAAATTATTCTCAGGCTGGAGAGGTGACACTTTTTATCTGAAAGACAGAACAGATATATGTAACAGAAAATATTACATACATTTTACCATGAATGAGTTTCCTTATGTTTTGCATTGGAAGGGCTTAATAACCATACAGTCTGGTTTGCAAACACTGGTGAATTTCCATTAGGATTGCCACTTTGATGGTTAAGTGCCTCATAATGAGTGAAGTTGAATGAAGGCTCTCTTGGCTGCCCCTACTGCTTGTACAGTACTTGCATTTTTTGACAACGCCCCGTAGCCAAATGGAATCGAGTCTGATTGAAAACAAAATTGCATTTATTACCTTGTCCGTAAACATAGCTCTCTGCAAATGATCATCGCTGGTTCCTATGTTTTAAGGTTTTTTTTTTTGTTTGTTTTTTTTTTTTTTTTTTTAAACATTGCCGACTATAGGGTTGAACTCCATAGGTAAAGGCTTATCTGGTATGGCTTTAAAACATTATGGCAGGACAAGTGGTGTTGTGGGGAGAAAGATAGTCAAAAGCATTACAGGTTGTCTGATGAGGTTTGGTTTAAATGACCATCGGCCTGTGTTGAAGTGTAGAAGCACGTTGCAACACATACTTTACTTTAAAAGGACACCCTGACTATCGATTGTACAATTGAAATCTTAGAATATACCAGTGAACCAGTACATTTCTAGCATGCTTGGTTTTATTGGTTGATAATTAATTGGTGGTAATGGTGCTGAGCTGCTAACAGCATAACCCACAGGCACTGTTCAAACTGTTCAAATTCTGATCTGATTTATGGTGATAATAATAATAATAATAATAATAATAATAATAATAATAATAATAATAATAATAATAATAATATCATTATTCATCAATCCAGATCTTCACACAAGAGGCTTGTTAGCACCAAGCTTCAAAGTTATTCAGTGTTGCCCAAGCCACACATTACAGACTCTCACCTTTCAGTGACTGGAGATATTCTCTCTGCTTCTTCCTTCGGTCTCTTGCTCTCTCTGTCTCTCCCTTCTTCCTCTCTTGTAGATCCAACAGAACCTTGCTGTCTATTTCAAAATGGTGACCATTGTTCCATGCAACCATCTCCTCAATCTTCTCCAGTAGCTCTGTGACTTCACCTCTACTGTGATTGTTGAAGACATGATATCTGTTTTCACATTTGTCTACGAGAGACTGCAATTGCTCTCCTTCACTTGCAATGAATTGTTCGATGGTTTTGTCTCCCAGCCAGTCTCCATTAGTGAAGAGCACCATGGTGTGTTTCCAGACTCTTTTGCTTAGTAGTTCTAGATGTTGCTGAATTGCTTTTCTCGTTCTTGCTCTGAAATGGGTATCTACCCCTATGACTAACAGAAAGCAGTGTGGACCTTCCCCACACAAACCCTGACTCAACACAATCTCTCTCTGTGTCAACTTTAAGGAGTACTTCAGGTAAGAACAACTAAACCACCCTGGAGCCTCCACTACAGTGACATGTCTCCCAGCTACTTTTCCCTGTCTCTTCTCACAGACAGCAGATCTCTGTCCAGGCTGAAACCCTTCTCTGCCAAGGATGGTGTTTCCTGCTGAACTCTTTCCAGCATCTTCATGTCCCAGTAACACAATTCTAATTTCTGGCAACAGTAGCTGACCTGAAAGAGGGGGGAAATGCATATTTGCATAGATTATGGAACGGTGACAGACTAATCACCTGAGTCCTTGTCTGAGACTAAGTGATTATATTTTGATGTACACCAAGTACAATTCTCAAATTGGCAACCTTTTATTACATATTCTACTGGAATTCCAATGGGTAAATAATGGCATAATATAGCAGTGTTTCCCATAGGATTATGGTGGGGATTAAATGCATGTTGTGCAGTCCACTTGGTTTGATTACAACTTTATGTCCTTTGTTTCTAAAGGAAAAAAGACCTTCATCAGGAAAGACAAAATAAGGAATGCAAACAAATCAGACTGAAACTTTGGTATACATCTATCACATATGGCTTAAACATTTTGGTACATATGGACTATGGTGGGCTCCCAAAGTCTAGGCAATGTGTGGGAAACACTAACGTAGACTAACTGATATTAGCATATTAAAAACAGGATCTGATAAAATCATGATTATTCTTAGAAATACGTAAACTTACTCCTTGGTGTGCTGAACTCCTCCCCCTTTCTCTGTATCTCCTCCCATCTTCCCTGTGCTCTCTCTTCATCTGTCCTCCTCCTCTCCTCGGTTTCCTCCAGCATCCTTCTGTCTGTTTCATAATAAGCATGTCTGTTTCCTGCCACCATCTCCTCTATCTTCTCCAACAGCTGTGTGACTTGTGTGTTATTCTTGTCATTAATGTTGAGGACATGATATCTGTTCCCACATTTCTCTACCAGCCAATGGAGCATTTTCCCGTTAACCTCAAAGGCTTCCTCTTCTGCAACGCTCTCCTGAATGAACAGAACTATTGAGTGTTTCCAAGCTCCACGGCCCAGAAGACACAGGTGGTTTGATATGGCATTTCTCTCTTCCTCTGTAAAAGTCATGTCGTTATGGATGACAAGAAGAACGGCATGGGGTCCTGGAAGACACTGGCCAACACTTCTTATGATCTCCTGTTTGAGAAGGTTAGGTGTGTCTCTCTTGAGTGTAAGATTGTAATCTGTCCATCCTGGAGTGTCCACCACAGTGACCTGTCTCCCTGCTACATCTCCCTGTCTCTTCACACACTGCAGTGTTCTCACATCAAGGTCAAATTCCTCTCGGCCCAGGATGGTGTTTCCTGCTGAACTCTTTCCAGATGCTCTGTTCCCCAGCAGCACAATCCTCAGTTCTATGACAAAATGATTATGCATATTTTGCAGTCCTATATCATATACAGTACACTGTATTTGTTTGAACATTCACTGAAAGTTGGAACATTTAGTACATTTTGATATTTGTGTATGTTAGTTGTTTTAGGGGAAAATTTGATACTGACATGTCTTAAAAATATGCTCATTTCAAAATTGATACTGGCATGTTTTTAAAAAGTTGGTAGGGCAGGGCCAGTAAAAGGCTTTAGAAGTTCAATAATACTAAAAACAAAAAGAGGAACATTTAAAAGTGAATTAGATTAACTCTCAATGTTACTGTGCATATAAAAAGACCTTCAGGCTGTCTGTCAGAGGAAAAGCTGTGGAGATATTCATTTATTACATCACAAGAATGCCTACCGCATAAATAAATAACTCTGCAATGAAAATTCACAGTTTCTTGAGTAAAGCACTGTATTTACTGAGATGTATTGTCTTTATCAAATAATGTGAGCATTATGTTATTGTTCAACATTCCATTGTGCTCGATAGTCAGAGAAAAAAACAACTTTTGCCTTTTGAACGCTCAATCGAGTCGAGTTTACAAATCGGTTGTATTGATGTCATGGCGCCTGTTATACGGTAAAATACTGCCGCCCAGTGGCCAAGATAGGTAATTGGGTGTCTTGAAAGCACTAGGCCTATGTAAGTGATAGTAGAAGCAGTAGTAGTAATGCAGTTCTGTAAAATAAACATCTCAGTAAGGCTGAGGCTGGCTGATAGGTCTTGACGGAATTAACAAATTTTCATATTTGCGATATGACGTAGAGCGACTACGACTATGATGATGTTGCTCAATTTGAACACCATGCCTGTAAGGTAGCCTATGTAGCCAGGTGGAAAACTCATAAGCTAACTGAATACACTGAAAGAAAATATACTGTTTATTTTCTGTATCTTTACTTGTTCTCGGCAAATTGTTAGTTATCCTGTTGCAATTGAATGCACCACACAGTTCACATGGTCCCACGTGGGGGTGCCTAGCCTCAGCAGCCAATCAGAGGTTACGCAGGCCACGCTCAGCCGGGCGGCTCAGAAACGCGGTCTTTTTCCAATCTCAGCCAGATAACTAAGGTTCAGCTGCGTGCTAGGAGGACGAGAAGATAGGAGAAAACCTTAGAGTTTAAGAGTGGAGAGAGAGGAGAGTCGGAGCACATCCCCTAGAAGTCCGGAACCGTGTGACGGAAAGAAGGAGAAGTTACATCGGCTAACCGCTTGACTTCCATCTGTTCGACACCGCCGTGCTTCGCCTTGGCATACACAGAGCAACGGTGAGAGATGTGCCTTTTAGCTGCGCTGGTGCTATTGTTCCCCTGCTTTTCCATGTGCTGAATGAAAGCGGTGGTAATATTAATGTTATGAGTGACCTGAAGGGACTAATGGTGCACGGTTCTGAACATATTTACGTATATGTAAAGAAGTGTTTTATTTTCCCAATGTCAATTTAAAGGGAAAGAGAGTAGTTTCATGTTGTGATGAATGTAAAACAGTTTTATTTGTACTATGCAATTTGTTGTGCACATTTAGGTTACTCTGCTGAGTTTAGAAGTGACTAGAGGGTCATTTTTGGTGCATTTCTCTCTCATGAATAGGCCTATAGTGTAAATTAAGCACGCTTCTGTAATACCTCTAAATCTTGACTCAGAATGGTTACTTTTATGTTAGTTGCACATGGTTATGATAAATGATATTTTGAATGTTAATGGTCACTTGCATGAGTGTTATTGAAACGCTGTTTACATGAACAGTGGGTAAATATGTGATCAGTTTAGTGTTTAGTTCCCATAAATGATACACTTAAGACTGAATGTTGTGCAACTGAGAAATATCTGAGATTTGAATAGAGATGAGGATTCATGTCAGAATTAGATGTAAAGTTTTTTGACATTCGATATCCTGAGTGATGCATCTAAGAATGAATGGTGTTGAATGTAAACTTTCTGACCATGCGTATAGGTCAGGTTTTGAGGACGGATGAAGTCCAGGACACAATTCTTGCTGAACCCGATGGCGATCCAGTGACCCTGAGTCAGTGAAATCAGCACCGAGGAGATATCCACGTACCCACACTCATTCATACACACATTAAACACTTGCATTTTAATACAAGGATCCTTGTGATCAGGTGGACTTCAATAACTCTACAACAAAGAGTTTGTTCAAGGGCCCCAACGGACTATTTTCTTTCCCTTAGTGTGCGCATCTTTTTTTCAATTTTTCAATTTACTTTGTATTCTGTACCAGGCAAATTACCTTGTCCATTGTTAAAAATTATAGGAGTGACCACTCAACTGTTACACTCGTGTTTGCCTCATTATTGTTGCTCAGTATGGTGACTCTTGTCGGATTTAGCATCTTCTGATTCTGGTCCGGGATTCATTACACTGTAAATCATTTTTATATATCTAAAATTGGTTACACCTACGTCTGTTTGCGGGGGGAGTTCTGAAGTAGCCTAATAGGGCGAATTTGATTTAACATTACACAGCCACATCGTGCTTTTCTAGACTAACATGAACAAATGCAAATTTAATTTAGACTATTGACCAAAACATTTTAATTAATATGATGCAATGAAACGAAATACTGTGGTGGAATATGGAGGACACTGAGGAAAAAGCCATTTTGCAATGAATCCGAAATCATATCCTAATTTGTAACACAGTGAGTATGGCGTTGGATTAGACAACTGTAAATAAGACTTGCTTGTGAGACTTGGTTGTCAGACTAATTTATATCAAATGAGGTACGTTGACACAACCTCAAGATAACTTTGGCCCACCGATCAGCCACATTCTAGATATGCAGCTAATCATACATAAGTCTTCTCCTGCTGTTCAAGCAATCCATTTCTTATGTTTCTTTCATGTACAGTGGGCTACTTTAAGTTTAGAGCTTAAGATTTACTCACCACAGCAGGAAAGTGACTCTTCAGCCGCCATTTTTCTCTTTCTCCCTGTCTATTCACGTTTTTGTTTCACCGTTTGCCAGTCCTTCAACAGGAGACATTCAACATTAGCAGTATTCATCCATTCCAATCTCAACTCAACACTTGATATTTTCACAAAATATTCTCTAGGTTCCAATGTATGTGCATTATAAATGCTGTTAGGGGGTCATCATTGATCGAACCACAAACAAGACAATAAAAGTCCTGATGTGATTGTTTATTGCCTTATTGAACACGGATCAGTAAGAAGCAGAAGAAAAATCTATGAAAAGAAGACAGAAAGAATCACGCTTACCTCTCTCAAGACTTTCTCATCTACCACTGAGGACAAGACACTGCTCACTCACAGTGTTCACAGCAGGTTAAAAGAGAACTTTGTGTTTCTCTAACAAGCTCTTTATGGTTTTAAAACTTGCATAATAGTTTACCTATTACCTGATGTCCTACTTTCCCCTTTTCCTACACATCAGTAACAGGGCTAACAAATTCTAGCATACAATTCTCTTATAATGGAGCTGTATAGAGGAGATCAAAAAAGTATTAAAGATAAAAGCAGCGTGTCTGTTTATATGATTTTGACAGATTTTGATTTCAAATTGTCAAGTCTTTCATGGAGGTCATGATGGCATCCACTCTAATGAGATTCCTAGAGCTTTGGGTATTAAAACAACTCAAGAAAACATCACAGACCAAAGTCACAGACCATATCAGTTGAGATAACTTTTAGTCCACTCTCTATAGTTATTGCTATGACGTTTTTTTACTGCTAGTGTTGATACCCAGCAAACACTAACCAGACCTGGCTTCTGCACTTATCTATCTATCCATACTGTCATCTAGTCCACGGGTTGTGTTGCACTTCAAAAAAGTGGACTGGAAAAAAAGAAAAAGAATGAAAGGGGTATTATGGATAAAAATAATAAATTATGCCAATAAACTGTGTCAAGGCTGCTTTGAGGGTAATTTCACTGTCTTTACATTTAAACTGTTATCTCAGGCATTATAAGGACCATCTTTGCGACTGTATCTTGTTATTTAATCAGTCTAGGCTATCCAAGTCATTGTTTATTGTGATGGCACTTACATATGTGTTACATCAGTCTTATTATCTAAGCAAAAATATTTTGCGTCTTTGCCAAATCCTTTGCACAAAGAGAAGCAAAGCGAGAGCCTGGTCCACCAGGCTAACAAAAAACAAGCAGCTAACTTGTCAGCTATTTATTGTACCGGGTACCCCTCGTGGAGCAGAAAAAGTTCCAAGGACAGCTCATAATCACAACACAAATTTAGGCACTTATAGGCTTATATCCATGTGTTCTGTTAGATGCTAGATGTTATTTCATAGCAAACCTTTTCACAGACTCCTTGGCAATGTGCTGCGGACCCCTGGGGGTCCCCGGACCCCAGTTTGAGAACCAGCGCTGTACGCTGTGTTTTTTTTTTTTTCTTTTTTTATTGATATGTTTGTTTCTTTCATGCTAATGACATGATGAAGTATTGCAAATAACATGAACTGAAACATTCTACACAAGAATGTGACATTATAAATTCCAAAGACCAAACCCAAAGCAGCAATATTGGAAAAAAAAAAACTGACAAATTTTTTGGCCAATCAGTGACTCTCAACTTCCACAGTGGTCTATAGGAGGAGATAAGGATGCTTTCCAAAAGAGTCAGCCAATAGCACAGCAGAGAATAAGAGATCAATCACTTTATTATTCAGCAACTAAATGTAATGAAAACATGGGTTAATGACAGTGATCAGAATTATATTGAATACACAATACAGCAACGTGTACAGTTATAATCCACCTGTATCCACTAATGCACCCCTCATGCATGTGTCAGCCTGCAGATAACCATTACTGTAACTCGTCCTGTTCTGACATGAACCAGGAAGATTCAGATTCACACACTGAGAAGGGCTGTGCAATTAATCCAGTTTAAATTGTGATTATGATTATTGACCCCAACAATCTCAAAAATGGCATAATCAAGAACAATCAATCATTTTGTCATATTACATTTTAAATGTGTGCATAAGGTTTATGATCAGGGTTGTTGACTGAATGACAGAAAACACATACAAATTCATGGGAAAAATGATGGAAGATGTCAAAGATAAAAAAAAAAGTTCAAAGAAAGTCTTTTGAGTGAAATAAATGCTTAAAGTACAACAATTGAATAATCAATATCGTGATTAGCATTTTACCATGATCAAAGGACCCTTAATAAAGAAAGAAGATGACTAAGTCAGGTTGTGAGAATGTCAGGTTCCTCATCAAGTGCATAATACTTAGCTGCTGTATTCATCCATATTCATTGATTAAAAGTCCATCCACTGCTGACAAAACCAAACCTGACTACAGGTTGCCTCAAATGATTCAAAGGTCATGTAATATACACCTTTCATACTAAAATGAAAGGAGAATCACCAACCCACCAAACCAGTTATCAGGTTTGGGAGTGTGATTGGAAACTACTTATCAGGAATTATATCAAACCTTTGTATTTCATCATCAACAATTCCACATACATTTCTTATTCTGTCTGATGTGTCTGATGTCACCATTGTAATGGTCCCTTCATTCAATTAAACTGTTAAACAAATGCTTGATTCATGATTAAGAAAAAATTACAAAGAAACATAACAACCAATAAAATGCAGCTTAGGCTAATTAATCACAAATGTGGTTAACATGTTCACAGGCATAGTTGTTGTCTTAGCTTGATATGATATAGGTCAAAATTAACATGATGGTCCATCTATTGTAAATAGTACCATAAGAAACCAAGGCTCTCAAAAACTTACCAAACTCTATTTGTTCTTAACAAGCATAAAGTAAAGTACTTATAATATATCAATATTAGCAATATATTAAAATATTATTTTCCTATAACAGCTTCAATCTCATGTTGATGATACTCTTATTTGCATTGCCAATGCCTGCCCTGAAGGCCAGGTTAAAAAAAGAAAACATAAAACAACATGGCAATTCATACATCATTTTAGCTGCTATGTGCTATGTGTAGTTCTCATAGAATATGTTTATATTTTGTAGATGTTTCACATTGTCTTTACTGTAGTACAGCAGCCATACATGGTAGAATATGATGCATACTAACTTCAGAGTATACTGCAGTACAGCAGCCATACATGGTAGAATATGATGCATACTAACTTCAGAGTATACTGCAGTACAGCAGCCATACATGGTAGAATATGATGCATACTAACTTCAGAGTATACTGCAGTACAGCAGCCACACATGGTAGAATATGATGCATACTAACTTCAGAGTATACTGTAGTACAGCAGCCATACATGGTAGAATATGATGCATACTAACTTCAGAGTATACTGTAGTACAGCAGCCATACATGGTAGAATATGATGCATACTAACTTCAGAGTATACTGTAGTACAGCAGCCATACATGGTAGAATATGATGCATACTAACTTCAGAGTATACTGTAGTACAGCATCCACACATGGTAGAATATGATGCATACTAACTTCAGAGTATATTTGGATAACATGGCACTTGGTTTGTCAATATATTTGTTAATTGTTGCATAGGTAATTTAACTGAAGGCTTTTCTGCACCTAAGGGAAAAATAACTGTTACACTGTGTTGGTTTAAGAGAAGCTTTGAGAATCCTCTTGTGCAATTTCCCTCTGATTTGTGCTGACGACTTTACCCTCCTTTACTTTTTGATGTTTTCTGTTTCTCTCCAGTGTCTTAGGTGTTTGTGAGGGGGCTTCAGATGCTGAAGATACTGATGTGATATCAGACCTGTCGTCTCCTCCCACTGAAAACAAACATACACGAATCTCTACATTAAAAGCCTTTGAAAGGATTTGGGAAAGATTAAAGACAAGTCACAGATTTTGTAGCCACAGAGTACTCACAGACTATTTTGCAGTGACTTATGCAGTATTGCAGTATTTACAAAACTGCAACTATTCCTTTGGAATTATTTGCCAGATATGAAGAGAAATGTCATGAGGCTTTTATAAACAATGTATAATTAATTTGTATAGTCATATTTTTGTATGTGAGCAGCAGTGTTGCATATGCAATGTCCTTAAGCTCCATTCACACCAAATTAATACACATTACATCTCCATACATGCAAATGTGTTTAGATATGTATCTATTTTAAGCAGGTTGTTAGGCAGTAAAGTACTTCTGTCAGGTGTAATAAAAAAGAAAACCACAAATAATCCTGTACACAGCTGTATCCTTTTACCCTTCCCTTGTGCTGTACAGCTTATTCATTGGCCATGTCATTATTTCCACATATCAATACTGAAAGATGCACAGTTATATCAAGACTCTGAAAATATCAAGACACCTAAAAGAGCCCTTTCTTTCTGCTACACTTCTGTCCTTCTGACAGTGGCCTACTCTTTGCAAGGTTTTACTGTGTTGTAGCTTGAATGTTAGTCCTCTTTTTGTGAGTTCCTTAATGTAAATGTAAAAAACAAAATAATATTAATGTTTCAATTATCTTAATCATTGAGTTTAAGGCATGTACCCAGATGCACTGCTATGTTCTGGATCATCAGATTTTTTTTTCTTTTTTAATTGAGTGCTGGACATTCAAAGTCAAATGATACAGAAAATGAAATTCATATGCTCACAGTTAGGAGGATCCATCATGCTTCTGGCTGCTGTCCCAGAGTCCTCTTCTGAAGGGGCGTCAGATGCTGTGTTTGAGATGGGTTTACAGTTGGCTAAGGATACTGAGGTGATATCAGATCTGTTATCTCCTCCCACTGAAAACAATCAGGAAGAGGCTTAGAGGCTTAAACATCCTATCATCTGTATTTCATTATTAATGTTTAATGCTTCTGGCTGCTGAAATCCCAGAGTATTGTTCTGAAGGGGTCTGAGATGGGTTTACGGTTGGCTGAGGATATTGATGTGATATCAGACCTGTTGTCTCCGCCCACTGAAAACTAAGATGAAGAGGTTTAGAAACTTAAAGCAAGAGTTCGGAGTGATTTCATCCATAGTCCTGTTGTACGAGCTTTCCAAGTGCTGTCGGTAGGAAGGAGAACGAGATAATTTGGAACAACATAGACAATATGGCAAAGTGGCTGCTAACGTGAAAGTGATCTTATGATTAGATTCAGTTAATGTTAGCTGCACATTCGCTACTCAGTTGTAAAAAATTACTTGTTTTAATTCTCACCAACAGCACTTGGCATGCTCGTACAACTGGGTTATTATTGGAAGTACGCCAAACTATCGCTTTACAGATTATCTCTCTGAATAATTTCTATCATTTGTAGATTTGATGTTAGGTACTCAAAATTAGGTGGCTCCATAATGCTTCTGGCTGCTGATATCCCAGAGTATTGTTCTGAAGGGGCATCAGATGCTATGTCGGAGATGTCACAGAATCTATTAGAGTACAGATTTATTAGTGCAGAATATTTGGGAGTAACATCCATGGTATTTTTAAGGGGACCTGCAATAAAAAGGTCCAAAAAACTTGCTGGCTCCCTGTGTGATGTAGGCCTATGTTTTCCTTTAGTGTAACCATTATGGCTTAGGCAATATTTGTTGTGCCATTAATCAGCATGCCAAACTCCATGTGTTTCACCACCGTATGTCAAGATAAGTTGCTTGTACATTTTGACTTACAAGAAAGACTGTGTTACATTTAAACCTTACCTGATAATGAATCACATGGAGCGCTCCTGCAGGGACTCCGATTTGAATCTGTTTCATAGTGAGATCCACCATTCTCAGCCACCATTTCTTCAATCTTGTACATCAGCTCAGTGACTTGAGTAGCATCCCTGCTGTGATTATCAAACACATGATATCTGTTCCTACAAAAGTCAACAAGGTACTGTAGTGGCCTTTCAGACTCTATGTGTCCCTCAATGGATGTGTCTCCAAGCCAGTCTCCACAGGTGAACAGCACCATGGTGTGACTCTTGATACTTTTACCAAGAATCTCCAAATGATCTTGGATGTTTTCAACATCCTGCTCAGTGTGCAATAAATCAGGGCGTATTAACAGTAAGATGGCATGTGGTCCTGGATGGCACAGAGATACACTGGACTTAATTGCCATTTTAATGTCCATTGGAGTGTCTTTGAAGTTAATTTCAACCCACCATCCTGGAGCCTCTACTATAGTGATCTTTCTGCCTGCTACTTCTCCCTGTCTCCTCACAGACTCAGTAGATTTCTGTCCAGACTGAAACTCGTCTCTGCCCAGGATGGTGTTTCCCCATGAAGTCTTCCCAGCATTCTTGCATCCCAGCAGAACAATTCTCACCTCAGACAAATGTGGAATATTGCCTGCTGTAAACAGAAATTTAAATACATTAAGACTGAAGCTCTTTTTTGACAAATGCTTTTATCCAAAGCAACATATAATTTACTGCATAATAAATGACTTTAAAAAACTAGTGGTTTTCCCTGGCCTGATGTCAGTCTAGGCTAAACATCAAAATGGCTCATTATAGCACGTTTTCTGACATCTAAATCTCTAAACTGCCTCACAACTGGGGGCAACAGCAGAGGCAGTCCCTCCCAAAAAGACCCATGAGGGGTAATGATTTGCCATGCACCATCCCTAACTATGGGAAACAGAAAAGAGGAAGTTTTAAGTCCAGCCTTAAAGGTATTGAGAGTGTCCACTTGTTGGATGTGTGGGGGGGGGATTATTCCACAGGAGGGGTGCACGGTAGCAAAAGGCTCTTCCTCCTATTGTAGATTTTGATATTCTTGGGATTACAGGAAGACCAGCATTTGGGGATCTTAGGGTTCTAGAAGTGTGGTAAGGGACAAGTAAGTCTTTAATATATGTTAGAGCATGGCCATTAGGAGGAGTATTTTTAAATCGACTTTTAATAGGGGGCTAATGTAAGGTAGCAAGGATAGGAGAGATATGTTCATATTTTTTAGTCCTAGTGAGTGTTTGGGACGCAGAATTTTATATTAGCTGTAGGCTTCTGATACAATTACTACACCCAGAGAACAGAACATTGCAATAATCAAGCCTGGAAGTAATAAATGCATTTATTAATTTTTCAGCATCCTCAAAAGACCTATAATTTTTGTGTTACATGACGGTGAAAGGCCACTGAGTAGGTTTTGTTATATATGTATTTAGTTTGTGTGAATATCTGTAAGTGTGTGTGTGTGTGTGTTTCCATCCATTGGTCTGTAGTGTGTTGTAGAGCAAAATGATTCTTGACATTGCATTAAAGGAAAAATCTGATGTGAATCAATCAATAGTCCTGTTGGTTGAGGTTGCTGAGAGCTGTCATTAGGCAGTTGTGGAAGAAGTACTGGAACTCTACTGGAAGTGTAAAAGTACAAATAACCATCAAAATACTCAAGTAAAAGTTGAACTACAACATCAACAATCCTACTTAAGTAAAAGTAAAAAGTACTAAATGCGTATAAATGCTTTAAAATGTTTTCCATTGAAATGCCGATAAGCAAAACTGCTTCCTGTAGGAAGAAGACAAAATGTCCACTAATTCTGATTCAGACAAGAAACGGCATGGTCAAAATATTTGACCCCTTACATGCAGTCATTAGTGCATGTTTTCACGCTCGTCATGGCTCATTCCACCATGAGCTGCTCCATCGCACCAAATTCTCCATCTCATCCTCATTACTGTTGGCAGCAGTGTTGAGAGTTTGTAAAGTGAATAGGCGCTAACATAAGGCTTATCTAGTCGAACTGGGACTAGAAGTACAGGTAATAGCTGCAAAAGGTAGTAGAGTAAATGTAAAAGTATTCATAATTATTTCTACTCAAGTAAAATACAGATTAGATTAGATTCAACTTTATTGTCATTACTCATGTATAATTACAGGTAACGAAATGCAGTTTGGCATCTAATCAGAAGTGCAAAGAGCAGCAAGTGCAGTATATACAGTATGCAGTATGTACAGTTAAAGAGCAAATTATATACAGATAAGAGTAGTAATAATAAATAGGCAGAAGAGCAATATACATGTAAGGTGAAGAGATAATAAGGGTAATATACAGATGTGCTATATAGATTCAATATAAGGGCAATATACAGATGTGCTATAGAGATAGTTATGTACAGATGTATTAAGTATATACAGATGTGCTATAGAGAAAGTTATGTACAAATGTATTAAGTATATACAGATGTGCTATAGAGATAGTTATGTACAGATGTATTAAGTATCTACAGATGTACAGATGTGCAGTCCAAGGGCTATAGCAGCAGAGTGCAGTGTGAGGTTCAGTGGGGGACAGAGTTCTGTAGTGTGACGGCTGTGGGGAAGAAGCTGTTCCTGAACCTGGTGGTTTTAGTCTGGAGGCTCCTGTAGCGCCTTCTGGAGGGGAGGAGTTGGAACAGTTTGTTGGCAGGATGAGAGATGTCCTTCAAAATGCTGACTACATTAAGTATTTTTCAGATACATGAAAAATGTACTTAAGTATTGTAACAAAGTATTTGCTCTTCGTTACTTTCCACCACTGTCAGTAGGTATAAGAATTTGAGAATTTGGTGCAACGTAGACATAATTTGCAAAACAGCTGGTAATGCTTGGGGCATAAGAAACTTTGCTTCAGTTTCATTTCCCTTTTTCAGTTAGCATTAGCTGACATTTCACTTCATGGTCTAGGTTGTACCAAATTCTTTCGTTCTCATACTTTCTAACAGCACTTGGCAACGTGAAAAAATAGGGCTATTGGTCAGACTATTGGACAGGGGGAGAGCAGTCCCCCAGGACTAAGGAAAGCGACTGCTAGCCAGGTTCATTAACCACTACACTAGCACTGCCCCTACTGCCTTGTAAGATGTGCTAGTTGTAGGGTAAGAAAACACACACACACACACACACACACACACACACATACATACAAAAGCTGTACATTTGCCAGAGTGGATCTGATTACGGTCAGAGGTGCAGAAAATCTCAACAGTTGATTTTTTTTTTTTTTTACTTGCCAAGGATCCCCTTAAATTTAGGGGGTGTCAATGAGCTTGATTTTGTAATTTACATAAAAATGTTGATATGGCAGTAACAATGGTAAAATTGCATAGAATGAGTTGACACTATTGACATGACACAATTTGCTGATAGGAATATCTATTTAATGAAGGGTTTAAGATGTGAATACTGATACAGCCTCTTTCTTAAGACAAAATTCTTTATGAACAATTGCATATACCATTAGCAAGGTCACATTTTTGCAGCACAGAGTTCTAAAAAGAGGAGGCACTATTCTAAATAAAAAAAGAGCCAAATTTTACAGCAGTCTGATTTGGGGGTTACAAGATGATGTCAGTTGTTCAGCTGTCTCAACACAGCTCTAATGTTGTATTTAACACAGGGCCTCCAAGTGGTACATTATGGTATTAGAAGAGAGTTGGCCCAGTGCCAATTGGTTTGCATGCTAAGTTGAGCAGAGGTATGGATACTTAACGAGCACATTACACGTCACATCAAAATGGTTGTTTCCTCTAGCCTGGGTAGACCTGCTCAGTTGAGATTGTGGATGAGATTCCGGGGTTGGAATCCGTGTGTAAATGCCTAAGATAACTGCATTAAACTCTTAACTCTTACATGAAATTCTTACCATTAAACCCTTACCAAAGTGCATTATGCTGTTACCAAATCTTTTATGACAGCCTAAAACATAAAACTATTTGCATTGTTTACACTTGTTTAATTCATAAACCAACCCAATATGTGTAATTTGATCAATATCAGTTTTTTTTTGGTTAGTTTTTTTCTGACAATGCAAAAAGACAGAGTGGGAGTGTCCAACTGGTGTGACTGGTGCTACTAATGATAACACCGACAATGAGACGCACACTCATCAGTGTTTTGTTGTAAAAAGTACCACACATGTCCAGAAGGTGTCGCCAGTGTTTAAGAAATAACAAGCAGAAGACCTGTATCTTACATTTGAGCAGATACTATTTAAAATACTATACGTATTTCTCACTTTGATCTGGTGGGCTCTGTGTCCATAATTGTATGCTGACTCAAGAATGAGCTTCTTCAGAGCCTTGGTTTTGTCCTGAGCCACACTTCTTCATAGATCTGTATCCTTTCTGCTGAGGCTGGTGTTGAAGAGAACTGGTCTGATTTCTGTGACAGTTCAAAGTCCCAAGAGGATTCATCATCATCATTACTCACTAAAATGACAAATATGGGTAAATAAAATGATGGGTTGTATCCCAAATATAATATTCAATACTAATGTTCAATAAATGAAACTGTGTACATAGAATTATACTTTTCAGTTGTATCCTTCCTAAATTTCAATTAGTCAGTTGCTTTGTTGTTGTTGTTAGAATGGCATTTCAAGAGTCAGCAGAACCCAGTTTGCCAAATCACTGCTATGTAAATGAAAAGAGCAGTGGTCTATAAAAAGTGATAGAGAAAGAGGAAAAGAGATTGTGAAAAAGTGCCACATAGTGATAAAGTGAGAAAGAGGAAAAGAGATTGTGAAAAAGTGCCACATAGTGATAAAGTGAGAAAGAGGAAAAGAGATTGTGAAAAAGTGCCACATAGTGATAAAGTGAGAAAGAGGAAAAGAGATT
The DNA here is from genome assembly GCA_027481765.1 of Tenualosa thibaudeaui. NCBI lineage: Eukaryota > Metazoa > Chordata > Actinopteri > Clupeiformes > Clupeidae > Tenualosa > Tenualosa thibaudeaui. The sequence continues at coordinate 1,477,224 of JAIFZK010000036.1, forward strand.
GTGAAAAAGTGCCACATAGTGATAAAGTGAGAAAGAGGAAAAGAGATTGTGAAAAAGTGCCACATAGTGATAAAGTGAGAAAGAGGAAAAGAGATTGTGAAAAAGTGCCACATAGTGAGGTCCGCCAGCCCTATTTCTACCACCACTCCTGTATTTAAAATGCTCAATGCATATTTGGCCTGTCTTTGCTCCACATGCATTTTGTAACCACTTTCTGCTTTCTGTAAGATAATGAAATAAAATGGCAATACATATCATGAGGAATAGCAGACCATTACTCAGGTTACTCTACTAGCAGAACAGAGAGGGAATAAGACAGGCAAATGATTTGTGCTCATTTTGTGGAGGGTCACTCATGCTTCTGGTCGTCTCCCTCTTCAGGTGCTCCCTCACCTCTTTCAGTTGTCTTCTTTGCTCTGCAGCTATATCAGAATCAATGTGATTCAGGATGGAAAACTTGCAGAGTACAATTTTTGCGCAAAGATATAAGAAAAATTTATATTTAGGGCCCGAGCAGTGGAACAGTGGAAAGTCCTATTGCTTTTGTAAAGATTCTTCTTCTTATTATTATTATGAATGCCGCAAGTAGCTGTGGTGGGCTCTCACACTTGTGGTTCCACTACCTGTTACATTCCGTCAGCCCACAATACATTTACATGTCATAGATCCATCAGATCCACATGTGTGGTCTGTACAGTATGTTTTGTGTGTCATTACTTCCAAACCAATGCAGTTTTACTTGCAGAGCACAACTGTTGCTCAAAGATATAAGAAGTTTATATTTATTATTTGTTTGCTTGTGTGTTTGTTGGTTTATCCTATGCCCAATCTTTCTCTTTACACCTGAAAGGACATAACTGAATCAAATAGTAACTCACTTCTCCGTCTTTGCAGCAGAGTCTGCTGTTGTTCTTTAGCTTTAGTAGTGTAGGTTTGTCTGTTGTTTTCAGCCACCATCATATCAATTTTCTCCAGCAGCTCAGTGACCTGCCGTCTGTCACTCATGTTCTTGTTGTTGAAAACATGATACCTGTGTCCACACTTCTCCACAAGATACAGGAGAGCTTCCCCTTCAGCCTCTATGTACTGCTCAATAGTTATGTCTCTCAACCAATCTCCATGTGTAAATAGGATGATTGAGCACTTCCAGACATTTTTACCAAGAAGCTTTGCGTGTTCTATCACATAAATAATTGCTAAGCAATGGCTCAAACAAGCCCAAAGCAGAGAAACATAACAGAATTGTAGACTCACCTCTGTTGATTTCTGGATTAAACCGGATGCAGGTTTGAGGAAGGTTTTTGGTCAGTGTTTTTTGTGAGCTTCCAGCAGTATTCGCCTATTTATATCTACTGTTTTTAATTAGGACATACATTTGGAGTGATGTTAAAAAGGATGAATGCACAAGGTCAGGACGCAATGCAAAAGCATGTGGCACGAGCCAACATTTCTTGCGGGTCCGGGCGGGAATGAAGAGATGTTTTAGCGGGAAGACATTGTTCTCTGAACTCCTGCAAAGTATACTTTTTCATTAAATACATTTTACAAAAATAAAAAAGTAGCAAATGTTTTTTTATGTGGGGAACAACATATGTGGTAGGCGACCTAAGCTGCGGATGTTTGCATTGTGTGGGGTGATAGCGCACGTGGATACTTGACCCCTGGCAATAACAGTTGCATTTTTCGCTATCTTGTCAAAATAATATGCTAAACATTGAAATACTTGAGTATTACTTTGTGTTAAAGTAAGTTTATTTTTTTTCTTTTAAAAATGCTCTTTTCTGTTTGTACCATCTGTTCCCACATTTCTTTATGAGTCTCTGTAGCAGTTCCCAGGATGGTGTTTCCTGATGAACTCTCTTGTGCTCTCTCTTTTTCTGTCATCCACCTTTCCTCTGTTTCCTCCAAGATCTTTCTGTCCATCTCATAGTGAAGTCCATTGTTTCCTGCCACCATCTTTTCTATCTTCTCCAGCAGCTGTATGACTTGTGTATCATCCTTGCAAGTAACGTTGAAGACATGGTATCTGTGCCCACATTTGTCTATCAGCCACTTGATACATTTTCCCTTTAAGCCTTTCTCTTTTGCAGGAGTTTCCTGAATGATCACAATTGGAGAGTGTTTCCAGGCTCCACGGCCCAGAAGACTGAGGTGGTTTGATGTGGCATTTCTCTCTTCCTCTGTGAAGGTCATGTTCTCATGGATGACCAGCAGAAAAGTATGAGGTCCTAGAGGACATAAACTCACACTTCTTATGATCTCCTGTTTGAGAAGTTTGGATGTGTCTCTTCTGAGTAATTGATTGTAGTCCCTCCATCCTGGAGTGTCCACCACAGTGACCTGTCTGCCTCTTAACTCCCTCTGTCTCTTCACACACTGCAGTGTTCCCACATCAGGGTCAAACTCCTGTCTGCCCAGGATGATGTTTCCTGCTAAACTCTTCCCAGCTGAACAATTTTCAAGTCTAAAAGATGAAAGTACCTCTCATCATATAAATACCAGGTCTATATCTCTCACAGATAGAAATATGTAGTCTAACATATCATTTTAGATATAGATATTTATGCATAATTATTTGATACTTTAAAACAGGATTACCTAAACTTCTTTGCCCCCATCAGTTAGCAATGGCTTCCGTTGTCATTCTCATATACTGACAGCACTCAGCAATGTAAAACAACAGGATGATTGTTTTGGGTTGATTCCCTCCGGATAATCCCTTTAAGGTAAAGTGTGCTAAGGTAAAGAATGGACTTTGCTCCTGTAACAGGTCAGTAGTTTTACATCTTAGATAATAATCTACCAGGATTATTCCTTTTCCCTCCTTGACCATTCAGAACCCATTTCCTAAAAGATACAGTCTTCAGTACCTGCTGCTTCACTGTCTAGCAATTTACTTTCCATAGAAGGCATGAAAACACCACCTGCGTGCTTCGGATGATGGTCTCTTTTGTTTATGTAATTGAAAGGACACAAGATATCAACAGATGAATTCATTTTACTTTTTATCCTTTCACTGTAACAAAATAATTAAGAGAGAGAGGAAGCAAGTGGGAGAGAGAGATGAGGTGGGAAGTGACTGAAACCTGGGTCCCTATATGCACATGCTGCTTTTGGTATACAGACAGTGTAGACAGCTGCTCCACAGTGCCCCCTGCCTCTTTAACTTCAAAATTTGATCAGTAGATAACAAGCATTACTTTACTTAAAGTACTTCCTCTAAACTCGTAAAGAGGCTCCAACTCCATGCAGACTCAAACCAATAGCAAACCCAACTCTGTTGCGTTTAAGGCAGCATTTTCTCTCGTTTCAGACTTAGCCAGTAAAAGTCTAGGAATTCAAGCGAAGTCTTCAGGACTTCAAATAAAATGGTTTCTAGTGTTGTAAAAAAAAGTAATTAACAAAAATATAATGAATTTATTAAAGGAGGGGCAAAGGAGAGGGTGTAAATAAACTAAAACAGCTACATAAATACTGTCAACAGACAATACTAAAATCTTGAAAAGCAGTTTCTGGCAAAAGTGATCCTACTGTTCCTGATATTGACACTATGTGTTACAGAAATCGAGAGAGAGAGACAGAGAGAGTGTAAGTGTACCATAAGAAAATCACATGATACACAAAAACACACATAGAGAAACACATATACTAGCTGCCATCGTCTTGATCAACCAGAGCAGCAGAGGAGGAGGAGAGCAGCATCAGTATCAGGCCTCCGGAGGGGCAGTGGCCAGGGTCGCTGCAACAAATTTTGGGCCCTATGACTGAAAATAGTTTTGGGCTCCGCAGACATTAATTGTATTATCAAAATCTTCTCTTGGCCCCCTATCAGTGCCAGGCCCTTAAAATCATCCCATGTGTGTGTGTGTGTGTCTGTGAATGAGTGTGTATTATTATTGCCATGATGTAAAATGGTAAAATGGTGTGGGAAGTACACAAGTACAAAACGCATGTACATACACACACACACACACACACACAAACATAAACATGTACAAAACACATGTACACTTTCACACACACTCATACACATACACACATACACACAAGTACAAAACACATGCATACATACACATATTCTTTTGTACTGTATGTAATACATGCACAGACACATGCACACAAATACACACACACACATATACACAAATGTACAAAACAAATGCATACACACACATATACACATGATAATGCTTTGGTATTCTCTGCTTCTATATGTGCACAAATAAACACACACAAATACACACACACAAGTACAAAACACATGCATCTACACACATGCACACACATGCACACACATGCACACAAACACATACAGATAAACACGGTGCCCCCAGCTGCTGCTGAACTTAGTTGGCCCAGTGTACCATACACACACACACACACACACAGCTGATGTACTTGGTTGACACAGTGTTACCACCCTCCTGTTCAATACCCCCCCCCAAACAAACAAACACACACACACACACACACACACACAGCTGATGTACTTGGTTGACACAGTGTTACCACCCTCCTGTTCAATAACCCCCCCAAACACACACACACACACACACACACACACACACACACACACAGCTGATGTACTTGGTTGACACAGTGTTACCACCCTCCTGTTCAATAACCCCCCCAAACACACACACACACACACACACACACACACACACACACACATACACACTGTCATCCCTGCTGCTGCTCTCCACTACAACAATCTGATCAAATCATGAGAGGTTTGACCTTTATGACGTTGAGCAATCCCTTTGCCAGTATCTGTTTTGGGTGTTGCAAAGTCCGATGGCCTACCTTCATGCCCTACATATTATTTGATGTTTGTGACATAATAAGGTAGCGCAGCATGCTATTTATTGTTCTTGGCTGATTTTGGGCAGGTTGCTGGGTTTATTTTGGAAACTGCTCACCTGCTATTTAAAAGGGCAACTGTAAAGAAAGACAAGGCAGAAAGGCGTGAGGGAATCTTCATCCAGGTAAGATTCTTGCAACAAACACCTACTATGTTCATCAAAGTCATATTTTTATGTGTTTCTGTTCTTGACAATATAAAATTCCGACTTTATATTTTGATAATGTGCTGTTTCTCTCTACCCTCCACTGCCACCCCTTCTTTCTCACTCACTCTCATCTGTCCCTTTGCTGCATATCTGTGTAAGCACTGGGAAAACAATTCATATCTTCAGACCTGAATCCAACATGAGGACCTTCCTGATATTTGCCATTGTAGCGATTGCAGGTAAATCCTCTACGCTTCCTCCTCTTAGCTTATATGCTGTGTCATCACTAAAAATAAAAATATAAAAATAAATAAAAATGAACACATTGCTTGCATATGAACGCTTTAAGTGTTTGGTAAAAAAAAAAAAATAAAATAAAAAAACATACATTATGATGCTATGTATATATGATGAATTCCATAAGTAGCATAGACTATTTCATGTCATATCATTTAATGCTCTTGACTGTTTCATGTCATGTAATTTAATGACTGACTGACTGACTCATGTTGGATTCAGGTCTGAAGATATGAGCTGTTTTACCAGTGCTGTTCCTGTTGTACTACCTTATAACCAAAGCATATTGCCTTATAACCAAAGCATATTGCCTTATAACCAAAGCATATTGACATCACAATTCATATACAACAAATAGCTTACTCACTGTATCATGTATGCAAGGCTCTTGCATTTGTAATCAGCAAACTGCAGTAAGACCTGCAGTAAGAGCTAAGCTAAGCTAAGCTAAGTTTTTTTTTTCAGCAGCGAGTGTACAAGCCTGCGGTCCTGATGAATTTGACTGTGGAGGAAACGTCTGTATTCCCAACAAGTCTGTGTGTGACGGAGAGACCGACTGCACCAACAAGAGTGATGAGAAGGACTGCAGTGAGTAGAGAAACTACTCTTACTACTTATCCCCTCTTTCTCTCATCTCACTCTCTCATCTCTCCTCTCTCATCTCTCCTCTCTCTCTAGAGTGACGAGAAGGACTGCAGTGAGTAGAGAAAGTCTACTTATCCCCTCTTTCTCTCTCTCTTTCTCTCATCTCACTCTCTCATCTCTCCTCTCTCTCTAGAGTGACGAGAAGGACTGCAGTGAGTAGAGAAAGTCTACTTATCCCCTCTTTCTGTCTCTCTCTTTCTCTCATCTCACTCTCTCATCTCTCTCCTCTCTGTCTCTCTAGAGTGGCGAGAAGGACTGTAGTGAGTAGAGAGTGAGTAGAGAGAGCCTTTTTCTTCCTTCTCTATTTCTCCCTCTCTATGCTCTCTCTCTCTTTCTTTCTCTCTCTCTCTCAAGAGTGACAAGAAAGATTGTAGTGAGAGAGTATACTTATGCCCTCTTTCTCTCATCTCTCTTTTCTCACTCTCTCAAGAGAGATGAGAAAGACTAGTAAGTGGAGCCTTTTTCTTCTTTCTCTCTCTCCTCTCTCGTGCTCTCAACTCTCTCCCTTTTTGTCTCGTTTTTATGCTCTCTCTCTCTCTCTCTCTCTCTCTCTTAAGGTTATGCTCTCTCTCTCTCTCTCTTAAGGTTATGCTCTCTCTCTCTCTCTCTCTCTCTCTCTTAAGGTTATGCTCTCTCTCTCTCTCTCTCTCTCTTAAGGTTATGCTCTCTCTCTCTCTCTTAAGGTTATGCTCTCTCTCTCTCTCTCTCTCTCTCTCTTAAGGTTTTGTCTCTCTCTCTCTCTCTCTCTCTCTCTCTCTTAAGGTTAAGGGTGATGAGAAACACTGCAGTGAGAAAGTCTTATTCTGTATTTCTATCTCATCTGTTTCTTTTCTCCTTTCTCTCTCTCTCTCTCTCTCTCTCTCTCTCTCTCTCTCTTAAGGTTAAGGGTGATGAGAAACACTGCAGTGAGAAAGTCTTATTCTGTATTTCTATCTCATCTCTGTTTCTTTTCTCCTTTCTCTCTCTCTCTCTCTCTCTCTCTCTCTCTCTCTCTCTCTCTAAATGTTATGCTCTCTCTCTCTCTCTAAATATTATAATCTCTCTCTCTCTCTCTCTCTCTCTCTCTCTCTCTCTATATATGTCTCTCTCTCTCTCTCTCTCTCTATATTTTTTGCTCTCTCTCTCTCTCTCTCTCTCTTAAGGTTATGCTCTCTCTCTCTCTCTCTCTCTCTCTTAAGGTTATGCTCTCTCTCTCTCTCTCTTAAGGTTATGCTCTCTCTCTCTCTCTTAAGGTTATGCTCTCTCTCTCTCTCTCTTAAGGTTATGCTCTCTCTCTCTCTCTCTCTCTCTTAAGGTTATGCTCTCTCTCTCTCTCTCTCTCTTAAGGCTATGCTCTCTCTCTCTCTCTCTCTCTTAAGGTTATGCTCTCTCTCTCTCTCTCTTAAGGTTATGCTCTCTCTCTCTCTCTCTCTCTCTCTCTTAAGGTTAAGGGTGATGAGAAACACTGCAGTGAGAAAGTCTTATTCTGTATTTCTATCTCATCTCTGTTTCTTTTCTCATTTCTCTCTCTCTCTCTCTCTCTCTCTCAAAAGTGACCAGAAAGACTGTAATGAGTGAAGAAAGCCTTTTTCTCCTTTCTGTCATCTCTTTCTCTCACTTTCTTTCCCTCGTCTCTCTTTCTCTCATCTTTCTCTCTGCTGTCTCTTCTTTCTCTCATTTAAGAATAACAAGAAGACCAAGTAGAGAAATCCTCATCCTCTCTTTCTCTCTCTCTCCACCATCATTAAACATCACTATGCTGACTGAAATGGAAGGTTCCAAAAACTATTGAAAAGTCAAATTTACCAACTGTAATAAAATACAGCATTCACAATTTATGCATTTATATTAATTTATACATGTATATTAATTGTCATAATTAATTCTAACAGTCTTTTGACCAATATGATTTCTCTCTCTCTCTCTCTTAAGGTTATGCTCTCTCTCTCTCTCTTAAGGTTATGCTCTCTCTCTCTCTCTCTCTCTCTCTTAAGGTTATGCTCTCTCTCTCTCTCTCTCTCTCTTAAGGTTATGCTCTCTCTCTCTCTCTCTTAAGGTTATGCTCTCTCTCTCTCTCTCTCTCTTAAGGTTATGCTCTCTCTCTCTCTCTTAAGGTTATGCTCTCTCTCTCTCTCTCTCTCTAAGGTTATGCTCTCTCTCTCTCTCTTAAGGTTATGCGCTCTCTCTCTCTCTCTCTCTTAAGGTTATGCTCTCTCTCTCTCTCTCTCTTAAGGTTATGCTCTCTCTCTCTCTCTTAAGGTTATGCTCTCTCTCTCTCTCTCTCTCTCTTAAGGTTATGATCTCTCTCTCTCTCTCTCTCTATAGGATATTCTCTCTCTCTCTCTCTCTCTCTCTCTCTTAAGGTTAAGCTCTCTCTCTCTCTCTCTTAAGGTTATGCTCTCTCTCTCTCTCTTAAGGTTATGCTCTCTCTCTCTCTCTCTCTCTCTCTCTCTCTTAAGGTTATTCTCTCTCTCTCTCTCTCTCTCTCTCTTAAGGTTATGCTCTCTCTCTCTCTCTCTCTCTTAAGGTTATGCTCTCTCTCTCTCTCTTAAGGTTATTCTCTCTCTCTCTCTCTCTCTCTCTCTCTCTTAAGGTTAAGGGTGATGAGAAACACTGCAGTGAGAAAGTCTTATTCTGTATTTCTATCTCATCTCTGTTTCTTTTCTCATTTCTCTCTCTCTCTCTCTCTCTCTCTCTCTCTCTCTCTCTCTCAAAAGTGACCAGAAAGACTGTAATGAGTGAAGAAAGCCTTTTTCTCCTTTCTGTCATCTCTTTCTCTCACTTTCTTTCCCTCGTCTCTCTTTCTCTCATCTTTCTCTCTGCTGTCTCTTCTTTCTCTCATTTAAGAATAACAAGAAGACCAAGTAGAGAAATCCTCATCCTCTCTTTCTCTCTCTCTCCACCATCATTAAACATCACTATGCTGACTGAAATGGAAGGTTCCAAAAACTATTGAAAAGTCAAATTTACCAACTGTAATAAAATACAGCATTCACAATTTATGCATTTATATTAATTTATACATGTATATTAATTGTCATAATTAATTCTAACAGTCTTTTGACCAATATGATTTGTTTTCAAGCTCTGAACAAAGCGCATGTACACACACACACACACACACTCATACACATACATACATACACACAAGTACAAAACACATGTACACTTACACATGCACACATACACATATTCTTTTGCACTGTATGTAATACATGCACAGACACACACACACACAAATACACACACACAAGTACAAAACACATGCATCCACACACATGAACATGAACAAACACATACACACAGATAAACATTTTTATTATTACTGACTGTAATAAAATACAGCAATCATTCACAATGTAGGGCATTTATATATGTATATACTTTATACATATATATTAATTGTCCTAATTAATTTTAACAGTCTTTTGACCAATATGATTTGTTTTCAGAGCTCTCACTCTCAGCTGACCTTTTGTTTGAATGTCTCTCCTCTCTCTCTCTCATCTCTCACTCTCCCACACTCTATCTCTTTTTATGCTCTCTCTCTCTCTCTTAACTACAGGCTCTAACTTTGAATGTCTCATGACTCTTAATTATCTACAGGCTCTACCTTTGAATGTCTCATGACTCTTAATTATCTACAGGCTCTACCTTTGAATGTCTTATGACTCTTAATTATCTACAGGCTCTACCTTTGAATGTCTCATGACTCTTAATTATCTACAGGCTCTACCTTTGAATGTCTCATGACTCTTAATTAACTATAGGCTCTACCTTTGAATGTCTCATGACTCTTAATTAACTATAGGCTCTACCTTTGAATGTCTCATGACTCTTAATTAACTATAGGCTCTACCTTTGAATGTCTCATGACTCTTAATTATCTACAGGCTCTACCTTTGAATGTCTCATGACTCTTAATTATCTACAGGCTCTACCTTTGAATGTCTCATGACTCTTAATTAACTATAGGCTCTACCTTTGAATGTCTCATGACTCTTAATTAACTATAGGCTCTACCTTTGAATGTCTCATGACTCTTAATTAACTATAGGCTCTACCTTTGAATGTCTCATGACTCTTAATTAACTATAGGCTCTACCTTTGAATGTCTCATGACTCTTAATTAACTATAGGCTCTACCTTTGAATGTCTCATGACTCTTAATTAACTATAGGCTCTAACTTTGAATGTCTCATGACTCTTAATTAACTATAGGCTCTAACTTTGAATGTCTCATGACTCTTAATTATCTATAGGCTCTAACTTTGTTTGAATGTCTCACTGGTGGACAGGTGCCGCCCCGTGTAAAGGAAACCAGTTCCGCTGTAAAGGCAATGGACGCTGCATCCCCAAACACTGGGTGTGTGACGGAGTGAGTGACTGCAGGGACAAGAGTGACGAGAAAAGCTGCAGTGGGTGATACACACACACACACACACACACACACACACACATACACATGCACCCACACACACACACAGATTGTAAACAAAAACAGGACCACTGTATTTAAAGAATAAGGAACGTTCTTATTCTTAAATTATCTTTTGTGGTATGGGTCTGTCTGTCTGTCTGTCTGTCTAGCCTTCCATGTAAAACCTCTGGCCTAACTAACTCAAACATCCATTTCAACAAAAGAGTGCTTAATGCTTACTGACATTTACCTAAAATCTAGTCAAGCAGAATTATGATGTCTGTCATCTAACCTCTCTTAGCCGAGGCTCACATAAACATTTAATAACATGTCATCTGACCTTTGACCTCTCTCAGCCGAGGCAACCTGCAAGCCGCCCCAGTTCCGATGTGAAGGCAGCGGCCGCTGCATCTACCCTCACTGGAGGTGTGATGGAGAAGCCGACTGCAGGGACAAGAGTGATGAGAGAAACTGCTGTGAGTGTGATGTCATTACACACACACACACACACATACACACACACAGTAGTGTATTTCCAAGATAAGCGTTTAATGTACTGATTTAAGTTTAATTTTACTACTGGTTACTTCCATGGATAAGTGGACAAAGCATCCTTAATCGGGCACATTTTAAACCAAAAGAATTAAAGGGAAAGAAAAGATGTTGGGATTTGTGAAATATATACACATCACATTTTTAAAGTGCATGTTTTGCCTTACTTCATGAGAATCAGTAAGTTAAACCTGTTTTCTGTCCTGTCTTGAAGCGGCTAATGTGTGCAAGGAGAACCAGTACAAGTGTGGGGACGGTCGCTGTATTCCTGAGAACTGGGTCTGTGACGGAGTGAGCGACTGTAGGTGCAGAAGTGATGAGAAGAACTGCAGTGAGTTTATAGTTTCCCAACTGAAACTATACTGAACACCAACTGAACACCTTGACTACCATGACCTGGATGAATGAGAAGACATATCTAGTGTTCTGTAATGCAACCGAGAGGTAACTATAATTACAGTCTGACCTCTCTATGACCTCTCTCAGCCAATACCGTCTGCAAGGATCACCAGTTCCAGTGTAAGGGGGAGGGGCGCTGCATCCCCAAACACTGGGTGTGTGACGGACAGAGTGACTGCAGGGACAGGAGTGACGAGAAGGACTGTGGTGAGTCACACACACACACACACACACACGTGCGTGCACACATGCACACACACACTAACTGTGGTGAGTAGTGAGGCTGCTACACATTAGCAACACAATGGGGTATGTGGCAGAGCACGATGGTACCCCCCTGGGGGCAGGGATGGGGTGACAAGGGGTGACGTCCAGGGGCAGGGGCCCTGGTAACTGGGTGCCCGAGTTTGTCTGACCGGGTCTCTGGAAGGCCTGGGCCCTCCATCCTGGAGCTCGCCGCCCGGCCCACACAAATAAATAATTAAATCAGGACTTAATCTTTGGAGCAATTCGGTCGGGACGGGCTTCAGAGATGATCTGGATGGGACTCCTGGGCACGATTTCTTGTTTTATCGGAAAACTTGTGTTAAACACTGGCTTCCTTTGGAAAGGTCAGAACTCCAGTAACTCCAACCCAGCTTGGGTAACCTCACACACCATTACATGACATTCCAAAAGGAAACCTCATAGTTTAGTTATGGCCTTTCAACTTGGTCAATCCATTTGCCTGGCTCACGTTTGCAATATGCATTCATTTAACAGACGTATTTACTTACCTACGTATGTATGTATTTATTTAACAATAAAGAAATTGTGAGCACTGTAAGTACTGTAGAAGGCTGAACTTTGCCCTCAGTTTGACCTCTTACCTTTCTCAGCCAAGGCAGACTGTGGGCCATCTCTGTTCAAGTGCAAGGGAGATGGCCGCTGCCTTCAGCAGCGCTGGGTGTGTGATGGAGAGCCTGACTGTGTCGACAAGAGTGACGAGAAGGACTGCTGTAAGTAATTCACATAATCCCAATGTCCCACCTAGGCCCTAAACCCTTGAACCCTCAAAGACTGTACTGCATGATTAGCTGATACATACCTGTTAAGTGTATTTGAGCGGTTCAGGGCTTCATGTTTGGCTGATTCATACCTGTTAAGACATTTTAAGGGTTCAGGGCTTCATGATTGGCTAAATCACACCTGTTAAGTCTATTTGAGGGGTTCAGGGCTTCATGTGTGGCTGACTCATACCTGTTAAGTCTATTTGAGAGTTTAGGGCTCAGGGATAAAGAGGACCCATTGGGATTCAGCCAATGTCCGTTATGTTTATCTCACCATATCTACTGCTACACTTTACTCACACACAAGACTGAAGTCAGTAGTCCACAATTGTTGTAATTTTTTTAATCAGCTCTATGTTACTTACCTTTTAATTTTTCACTTACCTTTTTATTAGCCCCGTTCACCTTAACCATATGGATGTAATGGATGTAATTTTTTCTTTTTTTTTCAGAGATACAGGCAAGGTGACTTGCTGCTCTTCTGTAAAGAGTTGTGGAAGTGATCGCCTCCTCAGCCTTATAATAATAATTCCCCATAATACCTTAGTAGTAATCTAGGTACATCATCTTGTTAGTGGTACCATCTTGAATAAACCTGCCTGTCTGCCACAGGCACTACAGTTACATGCACATTAATTCAGAATAATGTCAACATTCTGGTGAGAGCAAGATCCTGAATAATATGTTTACATGTGTGGAAGAGTAGTGTACTACAGTAATATGTAAATTTACATATCAGTCGTTTTATTCCGGATTGGTCACCAACGTAGCCTACCAAATTGCCTTGAATTGGCTGCATCATGCCAACTGAACATGCCAACATGCAAATAAATAGATAAATACATTAAAAATGTGAAAGGAGCATTTTCCGATTAAGGCGTATACATGACTGAATTCAGTTTAATTCATGCATAAACCAGAGGTTTATTCAGGTTTTTATAAACCAAAGTGCGACCAAATTCAGAAGAGGAATGAGTTCACATGACTCACGGGTAAACGGAATGCTGTCTGTATTCTGTTTAGAACTGGAATATTCCCCGCATGTAAACACGTTCTCATGATGTCTTTTGAACTCTGTGTATCACTAGCAGCTTGTCATGCAGCCTGTAATGCCTTTAGCGAAGTGTGGTGTCAGCAGACAAACTGTGACAGGATTAACTGACGCAACAAATAATACTAACAATAATAAAAACCTACAACCAGCCAAATGTCCAAATGTCATGGATGGTGGTGCTTCAAAGACAGGGGTGGTCAAAGGGTGCAGACTGGTCTGTTGGAGTGCCGCAGGGTGACAATGTTGTGGATACTCATGAGAAATACTGAACTCAAAACATGTAATAGTAAATAAGGCCTCCAGTGTGCTATGCTGTGCTAGGCTAATGTTAGCAGTGTTCAGGTTAATGAACACAGAACTGAGGAAGGGGATGTAATAGGCTTGTTTGAGATGGCTGGCTGACTGGAATTTGACTTAAAGCAACACATTCAAGACTGCCTTTTCGTTGGGCAAAAGTCTGTGATGTTGCATACAGCATGGGCTTTTGTGCCCCATCCCTGAAAAGGGCTCAGTAAGCATGCCACAGAATAGCCAGCCAAACAAGCCCTTTGTCAACACTTGGACAGACTGCAAGTAAGCCACATTTCCTCAAATGTTAAGTGATCCTCGGCCTAAGAGGTTAAAAACAGGGACCACAGAGACATTCAGCGATTTCTCCCTTTGTGTATTCATTCCAATCAGGCAGTACACATTGAAGTAAAAAAAACTACACATTAAAGTCCAAAGAGCAACAGAAACACACCTGCCCTTCTACCCAGGACAGTTGTACACGTTCTCTTGAGTGGCATCCTCTGGCTCTGAGGAGGACTGGGTGGAGGAGGGAAGAACAGTCTTCTGGGTCGAGCTCAACGTAGGCAGCGGAAGATGAGATTGATGCTCCTGTCCGTTTCAACAGAAACACCTGCCCTCCTACTCTTGGCCCGGTTCTCTCGATAACGACGGATTGTGCACTTACGATTTCCCATGTGTTTCCCAAACATGTTTGTAGAACGTTAATCTATGGATGACTCAATACAATTTTACAATGTCCTTAAACAGCAATGGTTTTGGGAAATGGCCACAGAACCTTAAGATGTTTTTAAAAGGGACTTTACAAACTACTTAGGCTTAAGACGCTTTCTGAAAACTTAACTCAGAACAGTTGTACACGTTCTCTCGAGTGTGCATGCGCTGATGCTTCTTAAGAGTTTCTGACCTAATGAATCTTTTGCCACACTGAGCGCAGCGGTACGGCCTCTCTCCCGTGTGAATGCGTCGGTGAGTTGTAAGATGACCCTCCTGAACAAAGCTCTTGCCGCACCAAGTGCAGCGGTATGGCCTCTCTCCCGTGTGAATGCGCGTGTGGAGTTTGAGACTACCTTCTTGAGTGAAGCTCTTGCCACACTGAGTGCAGCGGTACGGTCTTTCTCCTGTGTGAATTCGCTGGTGTCTTATCAAGTTTCCAGCATAAGGGAAGCTCTTGCCACACTGATTACAGCGATACACCTTCTCTCTCTGGAGGGTGTTCTGACGCAACTCGAGCTGCGAAAAGTCTTCACCCAGAGGATGGGAGAACGTTCTGGAATCCTCTTGCTCTGTGGACAAGGCAGAGGTGGAGAAAACAGTCCTCTGGGTCGAGCTGGAAGTGGGGGTCACGTAGGGGGCAGTAGAGGACGAGGTAGATGGCCCTGCCCAATTCAACAGAAAAGGGGAAACACAAACACACACACAAATTATGTAATGAAACAGATATGCGACAGAGTACTACTAAAGGGGAGCAACAGATCAATGGTGAGGTAGGTGACTTACACATTATGGTCATTACTAGAACATTGTGTGTTTTTAGTGGCAGCTACAAATAACATGCAGTAATTACAGTAGTAATTACAGTAATAAAGTATTACAGTTTTACAGTACACACAAACACACCTAAACACACACACACTTACACACACACACACACTCCTACACATGTTTACACTCTGTCTAAAAACCACAAAAGATTGTGATTGAATATGCTTGCATACATAGGAGTTTGTTGTGTGTGTTTGTTGTTGGTGTTTGTGTGTGTGTGTGTGTGTGTGTGTGTGTGTGTGTGTGTGTGTGTGTGTGTGTGTGTGTGTGTGTGAGAGCGCTTACGTGTCCTGTCTCTGTGGTGCTCTGTGTCTGCCACTTGCAGTCCATCTGATCTGCCGGCATCCACAACCTTCACCGACACCCCACTTAACTGGGCCAGATGAATGGGGTCAATAAGGCCCAGGTCAGTTTCAGAGAGAAGAACAGGAGCCATACTTAAATTGTCCTCTTCTTCCTTTAAACAACAACAACAACAACAACCAATTAATTTTTCATGGGACCAACCATCAACTACAAACATTTTAACATATTTGCAAATGCCCCTTACAGTAGATGTATAATAATGTGAAATCACAGTTTGGTTGGTCTTGCTTGGTCTAAGGGGTTTACTTGACTTTTTCATTTTCTATTTATAGATTTACTATTTTAGGAGAAACTTCAACTTCAACTTCAGTCAATATATAAAAACACCTGCAGATGCATATTTAATTATCTCAATTTGTTAATGAATGTGACCACAGCTAATGCCGGCTTGCAGGCATTAAAAACCACATGATTCAGTGAAATATTTTATCATCACACTACTGAGAAATGATGTTAATCTAGCAAATCCACAACATATTGTTTTTACCACAACATGTGATTACTACCCAATAATGCCTACAAACATCACCTCTGCAAATTAATAAAAGACGATTTTAAGGACCTCAGATGGGAAAAAATATACTGATAAGTATCTCCAGACATTAACATCTAGCCTACAAGGCTAACAGGTGTGACAACTTATACAGATTAATCTGTCATCTGTCTTTCTTTTTATATTCTGTGTAATTTTTATGTTAATTATTTTATGCTTTCATTCATTTTATTCCTGTATCTTTTTTGTGCTTTTACTTTTTGCATTTTATTTTGCACTATATAAATAAACTTGCCTTGCCTTATCATTTTTAATGTTAAAAGACATTTTAAGACCATTTAAGGATCCACAGAGACCCTGTACATGGACTTCATTCATAGACTTCATGCACTGTACCTGAACCTGCTCAGTCTTAATGTTTTCAGCAGAGGAGATAGTAAGCATCAGATCCAGGGCCTTTATGGCTGCACCTGGGATTAAAAATACAAACAAACAAACATCCTCACTGCAGCGCTTTCAGTGTAAGACAAGCAATGGAGAAACAAGCTACAGATTGATAAAGCTGAACTGCACTTTAGAAATTAATTTAAATGCAGAGACTGAATTTTCCCAATGGGATCAAAAGAGTCCAGTCCAGTGTGGTGCATCCTTAAGCGGAAGGTGGAGGAGAGCAAGGTGTCTAACATCCACCAGTTCCATGATGTCATCACAAAGGAGTGGGAGAGGATTCCAGTAGAAAACTGTGTAGCTCTGGAGAATTTCAAGGTGCTCATGCAAAGTATTGACAGTTTGGGCACAATTAACTTTACATACAGCCATTGACGTCCACTGTGAGGTGTACTCACTTCTGTTGCCAGCTGTTTAGACGTCAATGGCTGTATGTAAAGTTATTTTCAGAGAACAATACATCTATACTGTTATACAAGCTGTACAATGACTACTTTAAATTGTATATAATTTCTATAGTGTTGTCCCATGAAATGATATGACAGAATATTTACATAAATATGAGGGGTGCACTTTTGTGAGATACTCTATATACTTATACACTTATACAGACGCGGGAATGAGTGGTGAGTCATCGACTAGGGACTTAGTATATGACTACAGACTGTGTGCTACCCCTGGCTACCAAACTTTATCCATACATTCTGTCTGCAGTCCTTACCAGGCTGCTCCGGCTCGCAGTCAACAGCTTCCTCTCCATCTTTCATTCCAGTTACTGGAGCCTCTAATGGCTTGCCACCATCAGGCGGGACTGACTCACTCTGGACAAGAGACAAGGCCATCAGGTGTGTGTGTGTGTGTGTGTGTTTGTGTGTGTGTGTGTGTGTGTGTGTATGTATGTATGTTAGAACAGGGGTGTGTGTGTGTGTGTGTGTGTCTGTGCCTGTCACCTGTATATCCCCAGGATCAAACCCGCAAGTTGGACAGGAGGGTGGGGGGGGTGGTTGTGTGTGTGTGTGTGTGTGTGTGTGTGTGTGTGTGTGTGTACAGGCGACGGCTCATAAGACAACAAGACCATCAGAGGTGAGCGCATGTGAGTGTGTAAACTAACAGGTTACTCTACATAGGAGACTATGGAGCTGTGTGAGTGTGTGTGTGTGTGCGTGTGAGATTGAGTGAGCAAGCGTGTGTGTGTGTGTGTGTATGTGTGTACGTGTGTGTGTGTGTGTGTGTGTGTGTGTGAATGTACCTCACGCTTGAGCTCACCCTCCCCTGCAACCTGGAGCCAATCATTGACTTCCTGGAACACCCTACAGAAGTCAAAGGTCAAAGGTTACAGAACCCTTCAAAAATTAGAAGTTTCAATTGCAAATATTTAGGATCTTGGCAGAAATAATATCTATAAATTCTATGTTTGTTTGTTTGTGTGTGTGTGCGTGTGTTTGAGAGAGAGAGAGAGAGAGAGAGAGAGAGAGAGAGAGAGAGAGAGAGAGAGCAAGAATAATATTGACTGAATTTCATAGCTTCACACATGGTGTTCTGCTATGCAGCTCAGTCTGGGCCTCTCATCTCCACTTCCCTCTGTTTGCCTGAGATAAGAAACTAATCAAGCACTGGCTTTTCACCCTGAAACAATGGAGGCAGGCTTAACAAATGTTTTGTTTCATATTATGATGCAAACCACAGTGTCTCCTTTCTGCTGTCATTGGTCTAACTGGTTGTACGTCTGTCCAATGTATGCAGAGGCATTTTGATGCACATTTGTTGATCCCTCCTCAGGGAAGTGGGAGATGACAGGAAAGCAGCCAGACTTAGCTGCTTAGCAGATCAGTATGTGTGAGAAACAGGTTATGTATTTCAAAGGTTATTTAAGGCAATGGAGGAATATGAAAGATTGTCCATTTGAGTTTATTTAATTCATCAGAAACCTGTGTGTGTGTGTGTGTGTGTGTGTGCTCACCTATCTTTACTCTGTTGACTCTGACATTGTTGGTGCAAATCCCTCAATTCCTTCCTCAGGAGTATTACAGTCTAAACACACACACACACAGATCAGACCATTTTTCCAAGGAAAAAATAATCATGGTTTAGATTTTTTTTTAAAAAGTGTACAAGGAAAGTATAACTAAAATATCATTAAATGCGTATGCAAATCCTGTAGACCACATAGAGAGTTTGATTAGGCCTATTTGTGTCATAGTTGTCATAGTTGATTCTATAACATTCCAAATGGCTGTTCATAAATATATCATAAATAGTCTGGGAACGAAATAGAACGTTCACACATTGTTTTTGTTTCTTACCAAGGAAACGGTAAATACTTAGAAAAGCAATTATAGCCCTTAGTCCTGTTGAGTATGTATGTAGCAAACTTTGAACCACAGTGGATTTTGGAATTTTCTTTATTTAGACAACACAACACCACTTCATGTAGGCCTATGATTTGAAGAAGCTGGTCACACACACACACCTGGTTAGCTTGTGAGAGTGATCTGTCTTTTTCCTCAAGGTGTTTCTGTAGTTCATCAACCTTCAGCTTCAGCTGTCGTTTTGACTCCGCCTCTTCCGTCAAGCTCTGTCCAATCTCTGCCTCTCTCTCCTCGAGGCGACGAATCAACATACAGAGTTCACGATTTCTGCCTACTTCACGCTGACAAACACACACGCACAGACAGCGTGCGAGAGAGAAAGAGACAGACACAGACCCACCCACACCAGAAATTAAGGTATACATTTCTGTGGAAATTCACTTTGTTTGTTTGCTGATAACATGCACTTCAAAAGTTACGGTGGAATAGAAGAACCTAGACCATTCTATATTTTCTTAACATATCACATATGTATTCTGGGCTTTTACAATACTTTAAAATCTATTGCATGATGGTGTATTATATTCTGAGCGTATATCATTGATCCTTGACACAATTGCAGCACAGTTGTATTATCCTCAGACGTAATAAATACCCAGTGCAGTATTAAGTGACTTACTGTAACTGATATTTTGTGATGGCAGAGTGGAGAGGCTACAGAGGGTGAGCAATGGAATAATACAATGGAATAATACAAAGGTTACTGAATATGCTCCTGTGTGTGTGTGTGTGTGTGTGTGTGTGTGTGTGTGTGTGTGTGTGTGCGAGAATGCATGTACCTGTAATGCATGTGTAATGAACCGAGTGGCCTTTTCCAAGTTGATGCAGGCTTGCTTGTGACTCCTCATATCAACATGCTGCTCCTCCGTCTACACATACACAAACACACACACACACACAACAAACACAACTTAGCTTTTGACTAAACACATGTGCCAGTAAACGATGTCTTTTAACTTGATAAATACCTGATGAACTAGATGAAACCTGATGCTACCTAAATCGCATCGCACACCCTAATAAAGTACTATATCTCTAAACAGTGTCTGTGTGTCCCTTTACACGGAGTAAAAGGAGAACTGGCATCGCGCAGTTAAATACTACAACCGTAAAAAAGATAGGGGATTGGCTATGGGTTAGGCTAGCGTTAGGGTGCATATTACACACCACCAGCCAAAAATGGCATCGTTGGCTGTTAAGTATAAATACAGCATCTTAAAAAAAACAAACATTTAGTCTATTCCTCAACTAAGGCAGGCTGCAGGAGGAATCTGGAGCGAACTGGCTTTCTGTTTGCCAGAAGTAAAAACTTCGTGTAATTTTCATCACAAAAGGCAAATAAACATATAGCATAAAGTCCTAACCACCTCTCCTTGACATTCAAAACACTAACTTACTTACCCCATCTCTGCCGTGCGTGTGTTGGAAAGCAAAGCTCCTCAGCGCGTCGTCTTCCCGTCTCTCCATCATCATGATGGTAACGAATCAAAAAGGCAGGGTCAGCTACTTAAATGATTTTACTAAACACTGAAATTCCATTCAGGCTAATGCTGCGTCTCTTCACCCCTCTGTGTTCAAACAAACATTTTTTTTGTTTATTTCAAGAAATCTAAATAAGTCAGTCAATTAATTAGGCTAATCGACAGCTAACTGATTTGGTCGAATTTGTCGCTGTCCGAAGGTGCGCAAATCGTCCTGCTGCTTCGTAAACTGCTACATGACCAAAACATAGGATCAAAAGGTTTCTTGCATCTGCTTCAGCGATTCGGTTTTCTACAGATTTAGTCAAAGCCAATAGCCTTGTCGCCCTCTAACGTACCGGATGTGAATACAAACTGCCTTCTCAATCACGCCTACTCACCTTCTCAGTGTAATAGCTAAACGCCCAAGATACTGTTCCCGAGTTGGCAAAAGCATCAAGTTTTACGAGAAACTCCCTAAGGAATAATTTTAGCCAAAGAAGCCCAACTAAAATCTTGAATAAAAATCCAATGAAAAATCCAAATCCGATCAACATATGAAAATGTACACATTTTTTAATCAAAAAGAGGAATGCTGATGATGCTTTTTACCACTGAATGAGCTTAAATTTATTTTAATTAGTACTAAGTCCAGTATCTTTGAATAATGAGTGTAAAATAGAATACCAGGACATCTGGTACCTGAAAAAATGCCCTTAAGTGCAGAACAATATAGGCAGAAATAAAAAAAAAACTTTAACTCAAACTCAAAAATGTCTCAAAAAAACTCAAATGTCGGAAATCTGTTTTTATGTTAATTCAGTCAACCTTTGGCCTTGAAACTTTCTGTAACTGTTTATAGTCATCTCTGACAATTATATTGTGTTGAAATGGCAACTCTGGGGTATGTTTCTCCAGACTTTAGCTCAGTCGTTGCTGAACGATAGTTTGACATGACTTTTGCTCAAATGACCTACTAACTACCGTTTCAACAAAGTCTGATTGTTGAATCGCAAATTGCAATCTCTGTTGTTCAAAACACAGTCCCATGTCAATGACGTTGAGCACAACATTTTCTAATAAAAATAATTCTGCACAGATACTAGAGCACCTCTCAACTAGCCTACTGCACATAATACAACCTAAGGGATTTCCTAGCATAATAATCATTCATCTCTCTTTCCACACTGTTTTTATTTTGCACACAATTTTGAATGAATATTTGGCATAGGAAAAAGAACAATGCAATGTAAAATGGCGTCCATTCATTATTTCAGCCTGTCCACTTCAATTTCACAAATTACACCTCCATGGATGAATACTCACTTGCCGTTTATAAAATACAATATAGATTTGTGATTCCGCTGTGACTGTGGTCATTGTTATTGCTGTTATTGTTATTACCTCCACCACAAAGGTTATGTTTTCGCTGGTGTTTGTCTGTTTGTAACCGACTTGGCCCAAGATGGTGTTTCTGCAGGAGCTCTTCCCAGACCCTTTTGACCCTAGCAAGATCATTTCTGGCCGATGCACACTTCCTAAACGGCATATTTTGTACCAAAGACACAATTATTTATTTTGTAAAATGCTTATTTCATTGTATCTTGTCTTGTCCACTTAAATATGTTCAGATTACAATGAGAACACAGCCAGATCTGCCACTGTGTTGTGTGTGGGTTTCATTTGTGATGTAAAACCATTTTTCATCACACAAGCAAACAATTGCTTAAAAATAAGTTTTAAATTTTTTTTTCTGACACTAGGTCTCATAAAACATGTGATTCCTATTCCCACACCAACATTCCTAACTGTTTCTAATAACATATTTCAACTTCCAACTTGGAGATCTCTTTCAAATCACACATTCCTTCACCTTTTAAAGACGGGAAAGCGTCTTTAGTCTCTCATCTGTGATTTCCATCTCTCCTTCTCTGCCTCCAAAATATCTCTGTCCCTTTCAAAGTGACCAGTTAGATAGATTGATAGATTGATAGATAGATAGATAGATAGATAGATAGATAGATAGATAGATAGATAGATAGATAGATAGATAGATTCTGGTGTCTTTAAGCTTCCACAACATGGCATACATACATTATAAAGCATATCATGTGTGCCTTCTAAGGTCTAAAGTCATTTTGTTTGGTGTGGAAGTAGTGTGGCATGTGCAGAATGATGCTATGGCAACCCTGGTGTAAAAGTGTCAGTGCAAGTCCATTTACAATGAAGATTCTGTTCCAGGAAGAATCCAGGCTGTTTCTAGTCACTACCTCTGCGATCTTCTCCAGCAGCTCTGTGACTTGAGTATCATACCTGTCGTTGACGTTTAACACCTGATACCTGGCCCACATTTCTCTACAAGCTATTGGAGCATTTTACCTTTGACCTTGAATTTGGCTTTCTCTGCCAAAGGCTCATAAGTGATGAGCCAGCAGCACGTGACCACGCTTGTCAGCATCTCCTGTTTCACCAAGCCATAGGGGAGGTGTGATCACAATATGAAAATGACTTTGAGCAAAAGCAGCTCCATGATACTGAAAGACATCACAACCCTACACATTACTAATGGTAGTATAGAATTAAACATTGGAATGTGTAAATTAATTTACAGGTTTTTTAATTAGGCTTTAAATTAGGTATATGAATTAACACCATTCTAAGTATTGACAATAATAAAAAAAAAACATTAATAACAGGGTACTTCTAGTCGTATCAGTAATAGGCCATAATATAAATGTTGTGGAACCAGATACATGCTCTAGTGAAAAGGTAGAAGAAAAAAATGTTTGTTTAAAACAAAACAAAACAAAACAGAACTAATGATAGAATGCCTCTTCCAATACACCCATTTAACAGAGCATATGGGCCAGATATCTAAACAGAAATGCAGTCTGTCGGCCACTTCCTCTGTTCCTGTAATGTGAGTGCTTAGCAGTAGCCTACGGTGTTATGCCATGTAACATCAGCTCTATACTTGTTTGTCGCATGTGAAGACCAGCCTATCAGGCCTCTCTAGATTTGCAATGTTCAAAGTCTAACCGTGGCATACGTTTTTTTTTCCATAGGTGGAGCAGCCTACTGTCCCAATCTTTTTCTCCCCTCAGTGTCAGTTAACTTCCGTATTGGTAAGTAGTTATTTTTTGCTTCAAACCAGTTAATGTCCACTAGGCGGAGACCTAGGGTTAAAAAAAGTGTGCAACAATTTACAGTGAGTTCCCCATGCTGGATTAGTTCTGTTCAGAAAATTAGGAAATGAGAACATAAAAAGCACTCAGGGTAGTTTATATAATTTATATTTAGGTAATAATATGTAGCTAGTATTGCTAAGAAGCCATTTAAAGGTGAAAAATTGTGATAGGCCTGTACTCCATAGAAAATTATAGGCCTATAGATAGATTTGTTTTGTTATTAGCCTACAATGCCGGTTCACCAGTGTCAGTGAAAGTCTCAGTAAATAAACTGAAATATGTTTTTGCTTTGTCTACGCTACTCTTGCAGAACGTGAAAGGCGAAATTCCAGTTGTGGAACTCCGAGTGGGTTGACCATGAAACAGAGAGAAAGTAGGCTTTCCAGCGCAACGCTTGCAACAGACGGGAGGCGGGAACAACTGTGTCACTTTTCTTCACACAAAACTTCCGGCTCTGTGCCCCACCGGATGACTGACCGTCCACAGTCGCCGTCATGTCAAACAACAACGCCAGCGGTAACTTGGCCGTCGCGCAGAAGGCCGTTAAACAGCTGCGGATAGAGGCAAGTGTACGTCGGATCAAGGTAAGAGAAAACCTCCCAAGACAGCCGGGGTCATCACGGGGGGAAAGTGGACCTGTCAAAATGTGGCTCTCGGCAACACAGTCGAAAGACAGACGGGCGAACCACCCAGTTTGCGTTCTAGCTAAATAGGCAAGTCAAAGTGTTGTCCTTGCTTGTTGACAAAGTTGTTAAAGAATTTATCTTGACACATCCACAAACATTAATAGAGCTATGGGCCCGCAAATGTGATTTGGTACCGCTGAGCCCATTTCTTCAACTTTCTCGACATTATAGGCTACATTTTTTTTCTCTCGATTATGCGCAGTCGTCTTTTGCTGACGTCACTTTGCAAATGTATGCAAAGCAAAGAAACTTGTAACATTTCTGGGTAAACATTTACTTTTATGTTTCAGTGTTATCTGTAAATAAACACTAAAGCACTGACCGATGTTGTTTGTCTACAGGCGGGGGATATGGAGGGGTGAGATTTACATGCGGTACATGGACTACAACACAAAAAATTATGAGAGCCCTGTTCATTAGTGGCATTGTTAGAGTGTTGGCTATCCACTACATGAGTTATAGTGAGGAGACCCAAATGGGATTTCATGTGTAGGCTATTACTAGACAAATTCTTAGTAGACTACTCATGTAAGAGGAAGTACAATAAGAAGTACAATAACAAGTTATTCCTGTTATGCATGACAGCATAATACATACATATACATGATACATAAAAATATGTTCAATGTAAGTACATTGGTTGGCTATTACACTTTGGTAGACAGTCTATTACACTGTAATTTATGGAGTTGATACGCTGTAACAAAAACACTAGTGTGAAGGGTTACCAGAGTGGATTCGTGATTGGAATAGGCTTGTTTATGCTTATACTATAGTATAGTTGTATGAGACCAAAAATCTCCAGATATGATTTTGTTTGCTTTTATACTGGGATCTAGTAAGCCTAAAACAGGTCATACTGCTTGATGTAGTGAGCGGTTTTGTTTAATTACATTTGGATGTTTCCACACTGCTACTTTATAATTATATGCAGTAGTTTGTACACCAGCAAACATTTTTAGGCTTGTATAGTGGTTATAAACATTGGTTGTGATCCATTTGCTATAAACATTTCAAGTCCAGTACAGAGCTGCAGATTATGAGGGTACTTGGCATGTGCTTTGTTGGTTGTCCGAATGTTTGTTACCAAGATGGTTTTGGAATCACATCTGTTCTTACATTTATCCATCTCTGTATATGTGTGTGTGCTCTGATTACTTTAAAAGTACCAGTGCCACTGTCTCAACCTTTCTTACAAGACAGAGAGTCTCCACCTTGTAAAAACCCCAGCAAAAAATAAATAAATATATATATTCCAGAAAAAAAACCTGAGCCCTGAACCCCAGAACTGGCATGAATTGATGTCATGTCTATTATATTGGGTGATTCACGTCTTTGCAGACTCAAGCCTCAGGGTTTGGGGGGAGGGTCATCAAGATTCAGGCCATCTGTCTGCACTGCCAAACATGACATTCCACATCCAACTCAGGATGCTGATGCTGGAATTTGGTAGGGAAGTGATGCATGTTTTATGTGAGGCTGTGTAAATGGGTTCTTGGTAGCTGTTTTATGATGTTACATTATGCTTGTGACATGTGTCGTGTTACGTGGGATGCCTAGATTCACCTGATGCTTGAAGGGTGAGGTGTGTGAAAAAGAAGATTGCTCCTGCGGGGGCAGTAAAGGATTTATTTCATATAATGAAGGATATAATGGCTAATAATAGCTTGAGGATGAGGCATGAGGATCTGCATTTGTTGCCTTGTGTGTGCTTGTTTACAAATGTGTTTGTTTGTTTGTTGGTTCATCTGTTTACCATCAGGTGTCACAGGCTGCCATGGATCTGAAGAACTTCTGTCTGCAGAATGCCAACAAGGACCCTCTACTGATGGGCGTTCCCTCCAGCGACAACCCCTTCAGACCCCCTAAATCCTGCACCCTGTTCTGAGGTAAAGGAAGAACTCCAGCCCCCTCTCTCTCTTTCTTTCTCTTTCTCTCTCAGGCTCTCTCTCTTGTCTCTCTTAACACCAACCCCAAATCCTGCACTTTGCTCAGCATCCCCTCTGACCCACTCTTTCTCTCACTCTCTCTCTCTCACACACTCACACTCACACACACACAGACACACACACACACACACACGTTTATAGGTTTTGGGCAGAAGCTTTAATCCAAAGCGAAACGCAAACCTAAAAAATTCTGGTGTCAATTTATTCCCCAGCACTAATTGGCAAAGTGTTTTACTTCACTCTTGCCAAACAGATGTGATATCACCCTAGATAACACCAATTAGATGTGCTTCATCTTTGGCCAATGAATCAGTCAAAATGCTGTCTTTAAAAAAAGAAGTGTTCTTCGTAGTTCTTTTTTAGCAAGGCTGCACCTAAAAAGGGGGTTGGGGTTTCTTTTAGAGCTAGTGTGGAAATTTCCAGAAATTGCTGTGTGTTCCAGAATAGATCCAAGAGCCAGAGGGGGTACTTCCTGGGGTTCCACACAATAATA
Organism: Tenualosa thibaudeaui; assembly: GCA_027481765.1. NCBI lineage: Eukaryota > Metazoa > Chordata > Actinopteri > Clupeiformes > Clupeidae > Tenualosa > Tenualosa thibaudeaui. Next base: position 1,503,915 of record JAIFZK010000036.1, read on the forward strand.
CCCTCACACCCACCCCTTCAACCCCCAACCACCCCACACACACACACAAAACAGTCCCAGCTGCTTATCAGCATAACAGCACCAAAACCCAACCCCCAAACACACACACACAGAAAGAAATATATAGGGAGAGAGAGAGAGAGGGGAACCATATATATGTGTACGTTATAGTGTATGGTAGTATTTGTCACCAGGATCTCTGAGATTTTAATTCTCCCTTCACTGCCTGAAGACCTGCTGCCATGGAGTGGAAATGACATTTGGCCGACTCCTATAGCAAACACACACACACACACACACACACACACACACGCTCCCTACATTACCATTATCCGTTTAGACATGACATCAGGGCACAACCCTATGGCAGCAAATAACAACCAAAAAAAAGCACACAGTCTGCACACGCAGTGTGGTTTGGTGGTTTTCTTTCTTTAGCAAGATTTCCTTTCCTACTGCTTTCAGTGTTGAATGATTTAGGTTTGATGCCCTAAGTTCCAGAAAAAATGTCTGTAATGACATTAACATTTGTAAAGGAAAAATGTTAAGAAAGATATTGAGAATGTCAACAGAAATGCTTCATAATGACCATATGTGGTAAAGTGGTTTCTTTCTTTAGCAATAATAAGGTTTTCCCTCCCACTTGGTCAACAGTGTTGACTGATTTATGGGATTTCTAGAAAGTTCTTCCACAGTGTGATTACCATTTGTAGATAGCTCAGTAACGTCAGTTCAGTCTATTTAGGAAGGGAAGGGATCAGCAGAAATACTGATATTATAGAAATCTCATGATGCCAAACACTCAGTTTAACCGTGTGTTCGACCATGTGTGTTTCTCCTCTGTGTTAACTATGTGTGTGTGTGTGTGTGTGTGTGTGTGTTTCCCCTCAGCTGTCCACGAGGATGAGGAAGTGACTGTGATGAAGTGCAGTGGGCAGCATGTGAAGGACCAGTTTCCCTCTTTCCCAACTCTAAAATCATTTCTTTCTCTCTCTCTCTTTCTCTCTCACACACACCCTGTTCTATTTCTGCCTCTTTTCACTCTTTTCACCCTTTCAAGTTCTTTCACCACCTCTCTCCATAGCTCCCCCTTTCCCCTCTCTCTCTCTTTCTCTCTTTCTCTCTCTCTCTTTGTTTTCAATCCCTCAACCCAACCCCCCCCCCCCCCCCCACCCCCACCACCACATTAAACACTACATGCACATCACGCACATAAGGAGAGGAATGCAAGTCACTGGTCAGCTGTTCACCTAATTAAGAGGAGGAAAAAAACATGTCAAAACACTTAAGAATGTGCAATAACAATGTCATAGGATGCCTACAAACACACACACACATACCACTGTAGGCACGCAGCTCACTTTGATCTGGGGTGTATCTATGAGGGAATATTCCTTGTACATTTGAAGCCCATAAATTGTTTGTACCCATACTGCATTTCGATGTGTAGTGTGCTTTTTATTTTGACCTCCAGAGATTTCTTCTGTCGATGAATAATACAAGCATTAGAGGAAAGGTGATACATTGTGTTAGAGGTATGATTTTTTTTGTTTGTTTTTTTGTTTGTTTTTTTTAAGTAAAAGATTTTTGTTTCCTTGGAGGAATCAAATCACATCTAAATATGATCTGAGAATAGATCATATTGTGCTTATGTGTTTTAGTGACTATTCCTGATGTGTTAACAGTAACTAAACTATCTTGCAATTGGAATAGATCACCTGTTCAGGATCTGGGCCCCTATTTGTGGTGTAGGCTAAAGTCTGCTGCTACCTCCAGAACACTACATTACCCAGAATTCACAGTGCCTTGATCTGTTGAACGTGGCCTTGTCAGTCATTTGTAGTCCTCCTTATCACCTAAATTGTTTGTTTATGAGCAGCTGAAACCCAGAGTGAGAGTTAGTCAGCCACTTAAAAAAATGTTGTAGCCTAGATTAGGTCATTATTTACAGTCCTATTCTTATTAGACTTATTTCTTTCATATTTTTAATTCTGTTCTCTTCTGAGATATTATGAATCATCTACATATTTTTCACATTTCCAAAGCCACTTTTTGGATTTAGAAGGCCTAGTTGAGGCACACTTGCAGGAAAATGTCACATGCTGTTTGCCTAAAAAGGGCTCCAAACTCATAAAATAGGCCTAGGGCCCTTTCCTTACATTTGGTACTGACAAAAGTTATCTTACACTGTTAAAATAATTGACACAAGAAAGCAATCCCTTTCTGTTTGATGTTGGTGTTTTTAGGTACGCTGTCCAATTACGTTTTTGTCATTAAATTACCTTTTAATACTAATGCTGGTGAAATGTAAATTATTTTTGTGTGTGTGTGGGGGGGCTAGATAGAACAAGTCGTGTGTGGTGAGAATGGAAGCGAAAGCGCGCGCTCCCAACGCACTAGGGGGAGGTAGGCAGGGGGGTGCGCGAGTCGCACACTTTTAACTACGTCTGCGTCGGTCACGCGCCTCATAGTGATTTGGAAGATGGCGGTGTCCGTGTTCACCGGCGTGCGGCTCCTGTCTATCGGGGATGCCAATGGGGAAATTCAGCGACAGTCCGAGCAGCAGGCACTAAGACTGGAGATTAAGAGCACACCGGACACTGCCATTATAAACTTGTCTAACAGTAAGTAGTCATTTCATGCTATTTTTATGAGAAGCAGACCCTACTGCACTGACCTGAATTACATGAATGGACGTAGCTAGCGTTAGCTGGCCGACTGGTTAGCAATGCTAGCCAACGTAAACAAAGACAAAGGTTGCTCTTGGCTTCTGAAGCTTACCATTTGCGCGTTTATTACATAGAAGTTAATATAGGGCGGGATGCCTCAACATTTGAAAAGCCATCATTCCAAAATCTGTTTTCATGAACAGGCTGAAAAAAATACAAGTCACGCCTGAAACATGATTCTAGCGCAGCTAACTTTTGCTAATCTCATTTAGCGTTAGCCTGGTCTGCTGGCCTGTATACAGTGCCATGGACAGATTGCTGGCTAATTAGCTAACCACCCTAGCGGCTAACTGTACATGCAAAAATGATTCCCCTCACTCCAAGTCACACCGCTACACTAAAAAGAAACGTAAAATAAACGAAATATTGTTGAATAATTTATGGATAGTGAAATATATCTCGATATTGGGAAGTTAAGATCAACGCTAGCTGCTTCCTGAACGTGTACATTAACGTTTAAAAATGTCCTTTGACGTTTAATTTACTGCGAAATCGTACGTTAAATAGTCAGTAGACGTTTTTTCTGATTCTTCAAATGAAGGTAGGTAGTTGATAGTTGAAAATACTTTTTAATATGTAATATTTTTAGGTCATTGTGACGCTCTGTCGGTAACGTTAGCTTAACGTTTTGTCTTTGTTGTCTTAACGTTATGCAACGTTCGGTTGTTAGCTCGCTCGCAGTAATGCCCAGCGGGGTTGTGTCGATCACTGGCCGTTAATCTCTGTCTCACTGGCAGGCAATCCCGTTGAGGAGTTTGGGAGGACGGCCGCGGGACAGCTACCCGTTTAGCAGTCATCAGATGTTCCGCTTAATTACAACTGGCTGATCGCAATGACGCTGTTGGGTGCTTGATAAATATTTACGACACCGTTCCAGTCCAGTTGCTTGCGTGGTCGGAATTTTGCTGTAGTGTGTTATAAACAGGTCAGGTTAAATTGGATTTATCTTGAGGATTCGAGTAGATTCATTGGAAGTCTTTGGTACTTTTATGTTGAACTCTTGGACTGTAGCCTACTTACCAATGCTGACCAGTACAGCACCTGTCTAGATAACGTGTCATCAGATGTGATTTGATCTGTGAGTGAGTGAGTGAGTGAGAGAGGAAGGGAGGGAGGGAGAAAGGTGAGAGACTGTATGTTTGCTATCAAGTATCTGTTTACCCACAGAGGTGTTGACAAACTTGTTGGACAGCTGAAGATGCAGCATGTGTCATTTATCTAATAGGATGTCTCTTTGCTTTCTAGTAAATCGACTGTGATGCATACATTCTGTCAGTTCAGATTCTTTCCCCACACAGAGACACTGAGACATAGATGCGCTGTATTTGTGCGTGGACACATGATGTTATATTGTCAGCACAGACCCAGTTCTGTTCTAAATCTCTGTGTGTGTTCGTTGATTCTGTTTGCAGGTGAACAGACTAGTGTGTTTAAGTGTTCCATAACGCACGAGACGGAATACAGTCGCGTGGGAAAGCAATCTTTTATCCTCACCCTGGGACAGAACAGCGTCTTGTTGCAGTTCCCCACGCCTGCAGGTGTGTGTGTTTGTTTGTTTCATTTGCTGCAGTTTCACTCCACTGTGTGTGTGCGTGTGTGTGCGAGCGCGCATATATGTGTGTCCTTCACTTCGGTTCTGTGTGTGAGCACATGCGTGTCTGTGCACATCCCCATCACTCACACACTTGTGTTCACTCATTCACACATTTGCAGTTCTTGTCATTAGTTGGCTGTTTGTACAGCACCACACCCTGTGGTCACTGTTATGTTTGTGTGTCCCTGAAAGGTAGAGTGTGTTTTTGTGTATGTTTGTGAATGCGGTATGTGTTTGTTCATTTGCAGAATGCCTATTGTGTGTGTGTGTGTGTGTGTGTGCGCTTTCCATATTTCAACTATGTGTTTGTGTGTTTTCAGACTTCTGCTCGTTCTACAATGCGGTGAAGAGCAGCACAGCTGGAAGTGCGGAACCCTCAGTGTTCAACCAGAGAACAGAGGAAGCCTCTGCTGTGCAGTACTTCCAGGTAACACACTCACACACACGTGCAATCTCTGAAAACAGTCATGACAGACTGTCATGTTGTAAACCTTGCATAACCTTTTCTCCATCTCTCCCTTTCTGTCTCTCTCTCTCCCTCCTCCTCCTCCTCCCTCTCCAGTTCTATGGCTACCTCTCTCAGCAGCAGAACATGATGCAGGACTACGTCCGAACCGGCACCTATCAGAGGGCCATCCTCCAGAACCACGCCGACTTCAAGGATAAGGTGAGAATTAGACAACGTGATGATTCAGATGTGGTTAACTTGATAATCAGATCACACACAGACAGTAGTAGAACTTGGATATAAACACACACACACTTGTGTACACATACAGCGCACACAGAAACAGACAGGCAGAAGACAAAAAGCAGCACATGCATGCACATGGTAGCAGAACCCAGATATACACACAGACAAACTCATTTTCTCTCTCTGTCTCTCCCTCCCTCTCTCCACCCCCTCCTTTCTTTCTCTTTCTCTCTCTCTCCCTCTTCCTCAGGTGGTGCTGGATGTGGGTTGTGGTTCAGGAATTCTTTCATTCTTTGCAGCCCAGGCTGGAGCCAGAAAGGTGTACGCTGTAGAGGCCAGCAGTATGGCACAGCATGCAGAGGTACCACGCGCACACACACACAGCGCTCTCTCTCTTCTCTCTCTCTCATGTTGTGTTGTTACCGCACACAAGCAGGTACAGTGTAAACAGACACTTGCACACACACACACACACACACATACACTCCCCCCCTAAATCTGTGTGTGTGTCTCAGCTGCTGGTGAAGAGTAATGGGCTGGCGGAGCGTGTTGTGGTGGTGACTGGGAAGGTGGAGGAGGTGACGCTGCCCGAGCAGGTGGACATCATCATCTCTGAGCCCATGGGCTACATGCTGTTCAACGAGCGCATGCTGGAGAGCTACGTCCACGCCAAGAAGTTCCTCAAACCCAACGGTGAGAGAGAGAGAAAGGGATGGATGAAGAGAGGGGAAAGGAGGGATGATTATGGGTGGATAAGAGTCTCTGGTGTGTCTTCCTCAAACCCAACAGTGAGACAGGGAGGGAGGGATCGATGGATGAATGAATGAATGATGAAGGAAAGAGAGAGAGGGGTGAAGGGTGACATCATCTCTGAACCCATGGGCTATGTGGTGTTCAATAAGAGCATGCTGGAGCCCAGTGATTGGGGGGGGGGGGGTGAGAAAAGAGATAAGGAGGAATAAGGACGGGGCGGGTGGATAATGATTATCTTTTCAAACCCAGCTGTGAGGGAGAGAGGGGGGGGATGAAAAAGGAGGGAAAGTGAGAGAGGTGAGGGAGAGAGGGATAAGAATGGAAGGATGGAGAGAATAGGAGAGGGAAGAAGAGAAGCACATACAATGTAAACAATACAAACAAGGATGAATGAGGAAAGAGAGAGGGAGAGAAACCTGCTCTTCACAATGAGCCCTGACATTTCCCAAAGCGCGGCTTGGTGATTTCTTGAAGAGTCTCTGACTGTCATCGGCCATGTTGTCTCTCTCTCTGTCTGTCTCTTTCTTTTTCCCTTTCTCCATCTGAGTGTGCTGACACTGTAGGTTTGTCCTGTGTTTAAGGGCCGTGCTGATCCTGTGTGTCTCTCTCTCTCTCCTCCATAGGGAACCTGTTCCCCACCATCGGAGACGTCCACCTGGCCCCATTCACTGATGAGCAGCTCTACATGGAGCAGTTCACCAAGGCCAACTTCTGGTACAACATACACAAACTTTCTCTCACCCTCCCTCTCCCTTTCTCTCTCTGTCTCTCTCTCTGTCTCTCTCATCCCCTCTCCCTTTCTCCCTCTCCCTCCTCTTCCTCTCTTTTACTGTTCTTTCTTTTCTGACTTTCTGAAATCCCCCTCTCTTTTGTAATATATTGACACAAAGGAATACTTTTTCAATGCCCCCCCTTCTCTCTCTCTCTCTCTCTCAGGTATCAGCAGTCGTTCCATGGTGTGGATCTGTCTGCACTGAGAGGGGCTGCAGTGGAGGAGTATTTCAGACAGCCCATCGTGGTGAGCAGCTGTGCTCTGGCCTTCCTTTCTCTGTCTGTCTCTGTCGGCCTGGCCTGGCCGTGTGTGGTTGTATCTGGCTGTCTGTCTTTCTGCCAGTCTGGTTGTGTCTGGTTGTATCTGTCTGTCTTTCGTGCCTGTCCGTCCATGTCTAGCAGTGTAGCTGTGTCCATCCATGTCTAGCTCTGTCTGTCTGTTTTTTTGCCTTTCTCTCTGTGTCCTCCCATCTGTGTGGATGGTTTATATGTCTGTCTGTCTTATCCATAGCCATAATCCAGCCATAATCTGTCCACTTTTCTGCCTTGTCCGTCTTGTTTTTTAGCCTGTATGTCTTTCTGTCTGCCTTTCATGGTCCTAAAGAGTTTATTTCAATTGTCATTCCCTCCCTCTCCCAGGACACGTTTGACGTGCGCATCCTCATGGCAAAGTCAGTGAAATACACAGTCAACTTCCTGGAGGTCAAGGAGACCGACCTGCACAGGTGGGGTCATGTGACCTTGTCCACATTCCAACCACCCATTTCCCTTCATCTGGGCCCCCACTTGTCTTTATCCGTTTTTTTAAGAATGTATAATGTATATTTAACTACATCAGTGGTTCCTAAACGTTTAACTATGGAGTACCCTTTATGTCCTACTGAGCACCAGATAGTTAGCCTTGTTATAAATGTCATGTGTTTGTCATAAATATAATGAATGACATGGGAATCTCTCTCTCTCTCTCTGCAGGATAGAGATCCCCTTTAAGTTCCACATGATGCAGTCAGGGCTGGTTCATGGGCTGGCTTTCTGGTTCGACGTGGCCTTCATGGGATCCATGTGAGTCGTGTGTGTGTGTGTGTGTGTGTGTGTGTGTGTGTGTGTATGTATATGTGTGGTTTGACGTGGCCTGGATCCATGTGAATCCTGTGTGTGTTTGTGTATGTGTGTGGTTTGACGTGGCCTGGATCCATGTGAATCCTGTGTGTGTGTGTGTGTGTGTGTGTGTGTGGCTCTGTAAATCTTTCCCAGTGATGACTGACTATTGGGAGTGTTTCTTTGCAAACAACTATGCGTGGACATGTGAGTGTGTGTTTAAGTTTGAGTGGATCTCTTTTAGTTACTTATTTCAGTTATATGTATTGGCGTGCGTGACTGTACTTGTTTGTGAAACGCCCACTTATGCAGACCAGAACTATTGACGTTTGCTCCCATTGTAACACATTATGTTCTAACTTGGTTAGTATTCAATGATCTTTGGTTGCACTGGTTTTTCTTCATTCTTTGAAGGTCCTAGTCATGCCTCCAGCCAGTGTATGTGGTGACAAGTGATGCCTAAAGCTATGATCGTGTGTGTGTGTGTGTGTAAGTGAGGGGGGGGGTGTCTGTTCACATCAGTGAATTGTGTTTTATCCTTTTTACTATAGGTTTTAATATAGGTGTTTTTTTTCCACAACTACAGTTTGGTTGTCAAAATAATAGTGGGTGTGCTTGTAGCAAGAATGTGTATTTGCTATGCCTTTTGTTATTGTATCCTTGTGTACGACGTTGATGTGTTTGTGTAGGTGTGGCTGTGTGTATTTGGTTGTTGTTGTAGGATGTTTTGTATATTTAATGTGTCTGTGTAGAATGACATTGTTTATTCATCTTTCCATGTGTGTGTATGATAGTGTGTTCATTTATCTGTTAATGTGTTTGTGTGTGTAGGGTGACAGTGTGTTTATCTCTTAATGTTTATGTGTGTGTGTAGACCATGGTGTGGTTGTGTTATTTATTTGTTAATGTGTGTGTAGGACGACAGTGTGGTTGTGTTGTGTTATTTATTTGCTTGTGTGTGTGTGTATATGTGTGTAGGATGACGGTGTGGTTGTGTTGTGTTATTTATTTGCGTGTGTGTGTGTGTGTGTGTGTATATGTGTGTAGGACGACAGTGTGGTTGTGTTGTGTTATTTATTTGCTTGTGTGTGTGTAGGATGACGGTGTGGTTGTGTTGTGTTATTTATTTGCTAATGTGTGTGTGTAGGACGACGGTGTGGTTGTGTTATTTATTTGCTTATGTGTGTGTGTAGGACGACGGTGTGGTTGTGTTGTGCTATTTATTTGCTAATGTGTGTGTGTGTGTGTGTTTGTGTGTAGGACGACGGTGTGGTTGTCGACGGCCCCCACTGAGCCCCTGACCCACTGGTATCAGGTGCACTGTTCATTGCCAACAAGAGGCACATGCACACACACTCACCCTAACAGCACTGCTCATCGCAAACAAGAGGTGTATACGTACACATACATTCACCGAAACGGCAATGCTCGTCGCCAACAGGAGGTACACACACACACACACACACACACCAAAACAGCACTGCACGTTGCTCGAGGTACACACACACATAAACAAACACATTCTAGTAACTCTCATACTCAGTGTAACTGCAGGTGAGGTGTAGTTGCAGGTGTTAAACTCAAACACACACACACACAAAGTGGAACTACCTTAGTAGTCTACCGTAGAAAAAGGAACAATCATGCAGTCATTTGTGTGTGTGTGTGTGTGTGTGTGTGTGAGCAACTGTATTCACTCCTCTCCTCTCTTTCTCCTCAGGCAAAGCTATGACATCAGCATTGTGGCTCAGGTGGAACAGACAGGTTCTAAGAGCAGCAACACGCTGGACCTCAAGAACCCTTTCTTCAGGTCAGAACACTGCTAGAACCAGTAGAGTCAGAAATGGCTGCCTGGATTTATCTGCCCCTGTGCAATTGGCTCTAAGCCAATCATTATCTTTTTTTCTTTGTCTGTGATTGGTTAGATTAGATTAGATTCTTTATTGTGATTGGTAAGATCAGATTCAAATTCTTTGTTTGTGCACAGAGCTTACAACGAGACACAGTGCACCTAAGAATGGGGCTTGAATAACAAAAATAGGAAATAAAATAGTAAATAATTATGGACTTAAATAATATATATGGACTTAATTCACTCATACCACACACACACTCACTCACACACACTGTCTCTCATGTCCAACAGTGAAGAAAATGTGCTGAAAGGTCCCTGTAGCCGATGTTTGAAGAGCTGTATAGAGTGGTTAGGTTCTACCCTTGCACTTCCTGTCCATGGGACCTTTCTTAAAGCCCAGTTGTGGTCTTTTTCGGCACACCGTTCTATTGCTCTAGCTACCCGAGACTTGCCAGCACTGAAGATGCAAGACATTTTGGTTCAATCCACGTAGGTCTCCTTGAATGGAGAATTAGCCGTTACAGCTAACCCATAGGGGCAGGTCTTTTAAACTGTGTCTTTTAGCGTGTTAACATGGGTTGGACCAAAATTTCCCACACCTTCGGTACTGGCAAGTCTCAGGTAACTTGAGCAATAGAGATGCGGGAGAAAAATGACAGAAACTGTCCTTTACTGAAAAATATGAACAGGAGTCAAATGAAAAATAAAAAAAATGTATCTGGTTCCTGGTTGAGATGCACTATTTTACATATGTTGCTCATTTTGAAGATAATTTTCCACATTGAGACAGAACTATTTTTGACAGACTTTTAGAGATATGTTGTATTGTGTGTGAGGCTGCAAAGCAGATCTGGGTTAATTAACACCACCATACACAACCATAAGGTTAGCTACCATTCTAACTAGCAGGTCGCTCAGGAGCAGTTAGATGGAAAGATACTCCTTACCTGGTGTGTTTTATCCTGTGAGTCTTGGTCTTTTCATAAGAAGCTCTCTGTCAGAGAGTAGTCCAAAATTTCTACCAGCCCTGTCGCTTATATGTTTTTGAATTCCAGCAAGACTAGTGTTATCTTCAGTGATGTCACTTATGCATCTGACAGGTTGTAGTCTTGAGGAGTTAGAAACTTTAACAATGCTCTGAACAACTTAAACAAACTGCAATATTCTTTACATGCATTTTTTATGTTTCACAAAATACACAAACTTCATATGTGTAAATCAAGGTTTATATCGGCTGGGACCAGAAAATAATTATTTTCTGTCTATTCACTCCCATTCAAAATTTCTCTGACCCTAGGTCCTATGAGGGTCTACCAGAAGGGGCAGAACTTCGCCAATCTATGGTGTAAAGTGCTTCATATTGCTTATTGCACATTATTGATGTGTGGTGGAGATTTGATGAGCCCCCATTTCTGGGCTCTGTGATTGGTGGAAATTTGACGAGCCTGGTTTCCCGGCTCTGTGATTGGGTGGAGGTTTGACGGATCTGCTCGCTGATTGGCAGGTACACGGGCACTACCCCTGCCCCTCCCCCTGGCTCACACTACACGTCCCCCTCTGAGAACATGTGGAACACGACGGGAACCTACGGCATGAACCAGAACGTCTCAGGTAAACACTCACACTCAAACAGTGAAATACCACAGAAATTGGCAATATGAAGTAGTCACGAGAACACAATGAGCACGCAAATACAGACTGTCAAACATGGACAGTCTTGCTACACATGCACACAAGGAAATGCAACATAAATACACAGTAGCACATAGTATAGCAGTATACACTCTGTTGGCGCTGATACACTCCTACTCCCTCTCTCTCTGTCTATCTATAATGTATTGTAATTATGTATGTTGATATTTCTCCTCTCTTTTTCCTTCTGACCCTCTCCCCTACTGCTTTCTCTCTCTCTTTCTCTCCATCTCCCCCTTTTGCCTCTTTCCCTCTATCTATATTTCCATCTTTTCCATCTCTGTCTTTCATCTATCTATCTACACACCACCATCTCTCTCACTCTCACTCTCTCTCTCACTCCCCCTCTCTCTCTCACTCTCCCCCCCCCCTCTCTCTCTCTCTCTCTCTCTCTCTCAGCCATACCAGCAGCATATGACCTCAGTGCTGTCATTGGCGGGGGCTCCGCACACAATAACCTCATTCCTCTCGGTATGGGTGTTCTCTGTCTCTCACACACACGCACACACACACACACAAATAATGCACGGACACTGTACATTTTGTTGGTATAGATTTAATACGTTCATATAACGTTGTGTGTATGTGGGTGTGGTTGTGTGTGCAGTGAACACGGGTGGAGTGAACCACACCCCGTCCAGAGTTGGATCCATTATGAGCACAGGACTTCTGCAGGGTAAGATTACACACACACACACAAACAAATGCATTCTGATATGCTAACACACTGAAGAAACACATACCAAGATTATTAGATGCATGCACAAGCACACACACACACACACACACACAGACACAATCACAACCTCTCATTCTGCATGACTTCTCACACCAACAATCACTATCTCTGCCCCTTCAGGAGGATCCACTGAGCAGTCCGAGTCCAGCGGGGGCGTGACCGGGGCCGTCTCCTATCCAATCCCCAGCCAGTTCATCATGGGTGGGGCCTCCGTTCCCATGGCGTCTCCCGTGGCGATCCCTAGCAACACCATGCACTACGGCAGTTAATGCCGCCGGCCTCCTCCTCCTCATCCTCCACAATGATGTCTCCATAGTAACGACCCTTCCACCTGCAATGAACTGACTTTACCTTCTTGACCTCCTTGTGACCGAAAGAAAGAAAGAAAGAAAGCAAGAAAGAAGGAAGGAAAGAAAGAAACCAAAACTGCCATGACACCCCCCCACCCCCACCCCATCCACCTCTCTCTCTCGTTCCTTCTCTCTGTCTCTATCCGTCCATCCAATCCCCATTTCCTTCTACTTTGATGACCCCTCCTCTTCCTCACATCCTGAGCCTACAGGACATGACATCATGGCTCCCATCAAAGCCTCCTCCTCCTCTTCCTCTTTTTTTTTTAAAATCAGGTTTATCGTTTGGTTTGTAGTTTATATTTTTGTTTGTTTGTTTGTTTGCCCCATACTGCTGCTTAGGTGTGTCCAGTCTGCCCTGGCCTCACTTGTACACACACACACACACACACTCACAAACACACACACACATATCTGTGACAGACATGCTGTCCCGAGCTTCTGTCAGTGGCCCAATAGCTGATAAAACGGTGTTTACCCAAATCGAACTTGTTTTCTTTTATTAATTTCTTATTTTGTTTAGTTTTGTTCGTCTCCACATACTGTTGTTTCCACAAAGACCTGATGTGGCATTGGCATCCTCTGTTCTCTGTGAGGAGTGAGCAAAGTCCCCCCAACCATTGGGACAGGAAGGAAGAAAGAGCACAGGGTCGTGCTGTTGGAATTTTTTTTAAAGACTTGTGACACACACACATACACACACACACCTAGATGTGTAGTTACACAGAATGTACATTTCCACACACACACACAGACAGGTATGCATGCACGCACATGTACATATTCGGATAGATACACATGAGTTTTCCCCTTTTCATATGTTGTTCAGTGTACAGAATCAGACAGTCAGTTGTGTTCCGCCCACCTGTCTCCCTTAACTCAAATATCCACCGGCGGAACTGACCCGCTGACCGACAGCTAAATCAAATCAGAATCTTCTAGACTCCTGGAATCGGATCTTCTGTCTGGACGTCGAAGCTCACTTTGCACTACATCTCAGAAAAAAGAAAAGACTTTATTTTTTTAAAAAACGTTCCTATGTTGCTCTTCCCTCCCCCCTCCCCCATACATCAATGCTAAGTTTACCAATCCGTCTCCACGCCACGGAGTCCACCCTGTCCGATTGGAGGAGGCCAGTGACACAGCCAATGGCTAGTCATCAGGAAATTGGTGCCGACCAATCAGGAAAGGGGGGGGAAGGCGGGGCCAGTTGGCAAGCTGTCCAGTAGACCAGACAGACAGCCAGAAGCTTGGGAGAACATGGATTGTTTTTTTTCCGGACTGGTTGACACCGAGTTTACAGTACATGACGTGCACACACATATACACACACACACACTGGATGTTTTTCTTGATGGAGGGGGGTTTTAGGAAAAAGTCCTTAGTAGCCCGTCTAACTCCCTCACCCCCTCCTGAAAACATTCCAACCTTCCCCTTTGATTCAATGTTAGTTGTGAAAGTCGCCGTTTTTAAGCGTGTCCATCCTACCATGATGCTGATGTTTGTTGTTGTATGTTGACCTTTAAAAAACAAAAAAACAACATATCTCCCATTCACCCTCAAGATGAACTATGCTTCCATTTTTTTGCCCCCTTTAGAGACTATTGACCCATCCCATCCCATTTTGATGCGTAGAGGCAACTAATTATTATTATTTTTTGTTTTTGTTTTTGTTTTTTTTTTTTGTCTTTATTTTCATAAGAAAAGTAAAAAAGGGAAAAAAAGCCAAATGACCAAATTAAATGTCAGTCAAGAAATAGGACAACAGACCTGCATTTGTGTGTATGTGTGTATATGTGTGTGTGTGTGTGTATGTGTGTTTGTCTCTTTATTTGAATTTCCTTTCAGGAGCCAAGATCAGCTGTTGAAGTGACTCAGCTCTGTGATGAGGCAGGAAAGCCTTCAATGCGCCGCAAAAGACTTCCTAAATTCTTAATAATCTAAATTAATCAAAATTAATCTAAAATAATCTAAATTAACCAGCCCCTTTCCTTCTTTGAGGCTGTTGACTGCAGTTGGTAGATATAAGAATGACGACAAACTGCTAACACTAACAGATGCTGGTATAAGAAAACAAAACTTCCTTGTCCTCTGTTAGCATTGGCTGCCGTTTCACTGTTTGGTCTATGCTGTACCAAGGTTGATTCACTATAGATAATCCCTTTAATGGGCGTTTTCAAGATCACAGAAAATCAAGCAGAACAGGTTTGTTCTGGTTGGGTGGCGCAATGGGTGGGACTTTCTTCTTTCAGCAAAAGCCCATCCTGTAAACAACATCACTGACTTTTGCCCAACAACAAAAAAAAAAAACTCAGTGCTGCCTGATCTTGAATTTGTCTAAGACCATTGTCAGTTCTATTCATCAGTCTGATTCTTTATCAATTCTTAATCTTTATCAATAGATAAAAGGAATTGATAATGTCAGAGGTGTATGATTCTCATTGGATTGAAGCATTTGATTGACAGTTCTCACTTCACAGTTCTTCCATTCCCATCCTCATCCCCAATTGATGAATGTTGGTGAATATTGAGTTGAATCCAGTAGTGTCAGTAGGAACTACTGACTAAGCACTCTTTTGAAAAACAGCATAACTTAAAATTTATGTATTTCTTGTAAATAAACACATATAGGGTACTTTTTATATTTTGGAGATTGACTACATTTAACAGTGTGCCAAATTGGCTTAAAACGTGGTCATGCGACTATCTGACCTGTGGCATATTGCAGAGCTTGGCACAAATTTTTAGGGCATCGCTGGTTGACCAACACCAACTGTTGAGCAAGTGTTCGCACCATCAATCAGTGTTGTTTTGTTGTTGTTTGGATGGAGCTCCATGGCTTTTCCAGCTTGACTTAGTCCAGTTGCCTGATCAGAAAACTGATCCCACGCCACTGTACTGGCACACTTAACGTACTGTCACTATTTGTGGTAAGACATTTTTAGCCCATTTAAAAAAAAAAAAAAAAAAAAGCCATTTTCTTGTTTGTCCAGCAACAGCAAGCAAGACTGCCTTACTTGTTTGTACACAAACACCAAACAGTGCATCAACAAAACTTCCTGTAAAACTCTTAGATTGCCCAAGATGAGTGATGTTAAAGCAGACGAATCTCGATCAGGTTGACTGTGGTAGGGTATGAGAAGGAGGTAACCTAGCCTACTGATGAATCCAAACTTTAATACAGTCAGGAAGATCTAACAACTTGGGAAACGGACCTGGCTGTGCTCTTTTCATTGGCTAGTTGAGACGGGAGCGTCCTTGACTCTGACCTGGGTGGGATGTACTCCAGTGTATGTATGGATCAGATCCAGGCCAAATTCAGCCTCAAAGGTTAACAATACACACATCAGTTGCAGCTGGGAAGTTCATACCAGGCAGCAACAATAGAGACCAAACAATGTTCCTGGTATAAAATAGCACAGCACCTAAGCTTACAAGACAAGAATGTTCAAAGGAGATGGAACCACATTGTTTTTTGTATTTGTGTGAGGCTCAGCCAAGGGTTAGAATGATATTAGCTCGACAATCCTACAGTTCAAGTTGGGATGAACACGTCAGCTGAGTGGATAAGACAATACACAGAGCACAGCCAAGTGGGAATGTGAAGTTGGTGGTCAAAGTGTTGAACTTGGGTTGGTCAAGTCAAGTGGGTTTTATTGTCATTTCAGCCGTATACACTGTAAATGCTGAGATGAAACAATACCTCACCATGGATTCAAGTCATTTAAGATATATAGGACACCAACTTAAGGATCCTGGAATGGCTGCTGTGTCTTACTGTGGCATCATCTTGGATGGTGATGTTTACCGAGAGGAAGTGATAAACCTGATAGAATAGCATGATCACTTTGCTTAGTAAACAGAATGAGGACTCTATATTATATATTTTTCTATCATCAGGTTTACCACTACCTATGTCTTACCCATGTTTACCACTAAACCACCTACTTGGAAAGCCTTTTGGGATGGGATGTCAACACCAGACACTCTGAAACCTGAAGAAGGAGAAACGATTCTGCTAGTAAAAAAAAAAGTGGGTAGCTTTGTAGACAGCTACTGCAAGGAGAAATGCAGTGTTAATCAATCCATGGCCCTGTTCAAGGTCACCAAGTGCTGTTGGTAGGAAAAAATGAGAAAAGGCTTAGTTTACCCCATATACTTGTTTGTCTGAAGCTAATGTTTCCGGAAAGCTCCACTTTGGCTAAGGAGTTTTCAAAGGTAGCCGTTTTTAATGACTGAAACCTCTATTTACATCTAAATGATAGGTGCAACCGCATAAAAACTGATAGATATCCAGCTACATGTGAATGGGGTGGGGGATTCAATGGCCCACTGGCCCTCAGAACTACAAGGGTTTGAGATACTTGTTCTTAACACAAATTACATTCGATTTTTGTTTTATCCCACATTACACGCTTCTACATTACTCATATAAGGCATGACCATAAATGAATTGTAGAAACCCCATGAGAGTCCCATGCATTAATAACAGATATTCAGATGGACCTAATTGAATGGATTTCTCTGCAGTGCTTCTCAGAGTGAGCGCACAGACATGAGTCTTCTTACTTCCGTATCATAAGAGATGGTTGATAAACTACCTTTGGGACCGTGTGGTTATCCTGAAAAGAAGCTATTTCAAAGATAATAGCAGTGTGTTGGTGAAACAGCATTTTTAGTGCACTGTTTGTGTGAGAATAATAGTTTATTTACTATGCTTTTTTTTTTTACTCAAACTTCAGGACGAAACACAAAGAAAGACAAAATGGGAGGTTAATTGGTTGACTGATCGATTGAGCACTCATGATCTACACCTGTGGTTACGAACAGCAGAATTGCAGTCTTTCATTAGGAGGAAGGCTAACGTCACCCACAACACTGTGTCTCAGGTGCAGAGAGCAGAACATATATAATATATAGATCAAGAGAAGGAATTAGCCAAGCTGAGATATAACAGGTGAGTGAATTGACTTCTGTGACATCTAATGTCTAAACGTTTGCATTTCATGGTCAGTTGAGTAGCTAATTTTATATGGCAGCACCCTCAGATGTTCTGAAATGAGAGACAGAATACAAGATCAACAGGAAGGAATTTAATACACTGCTGTAGTTTATCTTTTAGAGTTTACAATCTTCCGGGACATATCCCCCCCCCTCAGGTGCTTTAATGAGGACTATTGATGATGATGATGATGGAATTTGCATGAGGGACTTCAGTAAAGTCATTTAAAACACTAACGGTGGCTCCTTTAGAATAGGATTTGGGTCTTTCAAAGCCAAAATGCTAAAAAGAATATCCACAAATGTCCTGTGCTCTGATTGGTGTAGATGGCTCACAGACAGGTGCGCAGACTACCTATGACGCGCAGAGCGCCACAGGATGTTTCAGGTAAAAACAAACACGTGTGTGTGTGTTTGTGTGTGTGTGTTTTACTAGTGCAACTCGGATATTGGAACATACCCCCATTCTGAATGGGTAACTGTCCAGCAGCACGCAATGCTAAACATTACTTCATAATATTGTTGACTTGATGAGTTAATTCTAACCTGTGTTTCCCAGAGGTGTGTGTTTGTGTGTGTGTTAAACGTAATTAGCTTGTAGTAAGAATTGCAGACTGGTGGCAGACTCCGGAACTTCAGGAAACAGGTTTAATCGTTACAATGGCACGCGTCAAGGGAGACATAAGGGTTTCAGCCTGAAAGCATCCACCATTAAATCTGACTTAAACAATGAAAGTGTTCCACTTAAATACACTTAACTGAGGGGAGTTGCATACAGTTAGCATACAGTTTGAAGGAAGTGCAATGGAAAGTGATTGGTTCTTTACCTGGCACCATTGTGTCTAATGGCCCAAGGACACACCTATGGCAATTAGCATTGTTAAGTGGATATCCAATTGTATGTGTACACCAAGATTCAGAAATATTACTTGTTCTGACAAGTCATATGCTGTCTGAGGCAGAATATACTTCTAAAATTATTGCTATCAGTGTGTGTGCGTGTGTGTGTGTGCGCGCACGCATGTGTGCTTAAGAGTAAATTTTTAGGTGTACTTCCCAGAGGTGTGTGTCAGTAAATTCTAACCTGTGTTTCCCAGAACTGCTGTGTGTGTGTGTATGTGAGTAAATTCTAACGTTTGTTACCCAGAGCTGCCCAGTGTGTGCACCCAGTCCAGTCCCCCAGTCAACGAGGTGTCCCAGAGTGCACTAATGTCTTCTCACAAGGAGCGCTCTACCACACTAAGGGTGTGTGTGTGTGTGTATTTGTCTTTTAATTCTGTTAACTTTACAAACTGTATTCGTTTGTCAATCAAGGTATTGATGTGCCTTAGATGTGATTATTGTGTATTAGTTAATGGGAGGATCTATTTCATACAGTAGTCTACTAAGGCATTTGGCATTTTATGTACTGTAAATCATATATTCAGCTACAGGTTCATGGATTAAGGTGTGTGTGTGTGTGTGTGTGTGTGTGTGTTGCATTCTCTGCGATAGGAGCAGCTTATTGAAAGGGACCAGCATGTTGCCCGTCTCCAAGATGCACTAAGGAGAGAGAGGGAGAAGGTGTGTCACAAACAATAAATTTTGGTTCAACCAATCAGTCCAAAAAGATTATCAACAGAACGATGCAATTTATTTCAGTCTTCGTCGGGGATTAGTCTGCACTAGGAACAAACCATTCACTAACTGGGTCTAACTTCTGTCCATTACCGACTGCCTTTTAGTGTGTGTGTGTGTGTGTCTCACACATACTGTTGTCTTCTCCCATCATTAGTGTGGGCGGTTGCAGTCTCGCTGTGGCCACCAGGTGGCAGAGCTGAGGCGCAGAGAGCTGCAGAACAACAGACTCAAGGAGAGACTCCTCGCGGACAAGCACAAGGACAAGGGGCCCGGTTAGAGACGTGCACACACACACACACACACACTGATGAAAGAATAGGTAGACAGAAGCTTTCTTTCTCTCTAAACATATGAGTGTCATTCTCTTCTCTTCCATCTGTAGCCATGGAGATGCTGAACGCCATGCCCAAGTCTTTGACCAAGAAGGACCACGTCCCCAGGGGCCAACGATCTGAACCAAGGTATGACCTTTCACCTTCCACTTTTGGTGTGGAGAGAGGATGTAGCAATAGTGCCTAGTGCCTAGAAGTTTTGTGTGTGTGTGTGCATGTGCATACACAGGAGAGAGGAGGAAGCTCTACGTGTGATCCTAGAGAGAAGGGAGGCGGAGCTCAGGGAGGCCATGAAGCTTCGGCACGCCATCACCACACTACTGCACACACTCAGAATGGACATGGAACAGGTGTGTGTGTGTGAGGGAGAGAGGCCATGAAGATTTGGCATGCCATCACCATGCTACTGCACATGTTTAGAATGGACATGGAACAGGCAACTGTGTGTGTGTGTGAGAGAGAGAAAGAGGCCATGAAGATTTGGCACGCCATCACCACACTAATGCACACGCTCAGAATGGACATGGAACAGGTGTGTGTGTATGTGTGTGTGTGAGAGAATGGACATGGAACAGGTAGCTGCGTCTGGTTCCCAGACACTTCCTCATACTGATATAACATCTGTTTGCTTTCTCTCTTTCCTCTCTCTCTTTTATTGTATGTAAACACTTTCAGCCTTTTTTTTTCTTTTACAACAGGGCATGTAATCTGTCGTGTTCTTAGTAACTGCTCTCTCTCTCTCTTACATACACACACACACACAAACACTGCCCATCACCAGTCATTCACTCTTCCAGAGCAGAGAACATGTTCTTTATCAGCCAAATAATCCATCCAAAACAGTTTTAATGTACATTATTCTCGGTCATATAGTGTACGGTTGTATTTGTGTGCATGAATTCACAATCAAGCTTCAAACTAGGCTTTGTAACAGACCTAGGCCTGTACTACTAAGCAAGGTTACTGGTTAACCCGGGTAGCTTGGGAGTTACCACTGATCTCTAAAAGAACCCTCCATTGAGCATCAGTTGTTTCTGAAGTAACATGTTGTTTTTAGATCGGTGGTAACCTGACTTCCTGGAGACATACAGTAATGTTATGGTACTACGGATTATGGTGCTTAATTTGAAATATGAGCCATTGAAGTGAATAGAACTTCTTTGGTGTTGACCTGAGATGGCGCTCTCTACTCCAGACCCTCCATATCATCTTGAGTGAACAGCAGGAGGAGGCAGACAACCAGAGGCTCGTCCAATCGGAGGTGGTGCTGGGCGATCATGTGACTGGTGGTGTGGTCAAAGAGTGGGTTAGAGTGCAGAAGATTCTGAGAGAGATGCATGCACAAGGTAAGAGAGGGGAGGAGTGAAGATGCGTGTGACTGTTCCCCACAGATTTTCCTTCAATGTCTTTTTGCAAAGAACTATTCAAAATACACAACACTCACGCCACCATCATCCACCACAGGTGCCAAACATCTGTCATTTGCTGTGATGGTCTTATTTTCTTAACTAGAAGAAGATGGCAGAACTTGTATGCAACTTATTTGCCCTGAACACTGCTGGGTTCTCACTAGGCATGATTGGGGTTAACAACAAAAATCACTACAAACCCCTCAACCCCCCAAAAAATAAACACACACACACAAAAAAAAACACTGAGGTGAAAGGTCAATGTGAGGACCTCTCTGCCCCTTTATTTATAGTGCTGTATTTGGTGTGTGAATGAGGCCTTATGGGAGTTCAGAAGTCCAAGATTGGGTTAAAAAAACTCAAGGGTGAAAGGTCAACATGAGGACCCTTTTATTTATGACCTCATGTGAGAACCTGCTACTCATTGCCCAGCAGTGAAGTGCAAGTTCCCAGCAGAGAGCTAGAACAATACTTTGAGTTAGTTTTGTTGTGTGAGAGTGTATGTGGTGGTTTTCAGTTTAACTTCTACCCATTTATGCAATATTTATATTTTTAAATTTAGATCTATTTTGTGTGTGTGTGTGTGTGCGTGCAGGTAACAGCACTGGGGCCACAGACCAGGAGAAGCTGATTGTGCAGCTGGACAAGGAACTGGAGGAGAGTCAGCAGCTGGTCAGACTGCAGCAACAACTACTGCAGGTCACACACACACACCTACATCTTTTTTTTTTTTTCCCTTTTTATTTTTTTTTATTATTTTTTTTTTTTGCACAAGCCTGCAAAGGTATAGATAACAGATAGCAAGTCTGGTAAATGCCCCCAAAATGCAAGGCCAGGGAAAATGGGGGAGGAACAGTAATCAATTTAACATGCGAGTGAGTGGAGAAGCACTGTTGTAAGTAGAGAAGACTGTTCAGCAGTAACAGATCGCTAAGAAAAATAAGAATAAAATGCTGAGATGATTTGTCTGATGATGACCTCTTTCCTTGCTTGCTTTGGTTTAGACTAATATCAATTTTTAATGATTTGTTAATTCCAGTGACAGAAATGTCACAAGTGGACTCATTATTCTACTTTTTTCAATGGCCAGACTCATTAGCTCAATTTAGCAAGCTAAAGTTGGCTACATTTACACTGGTGATAAATGAGGATAGCGAGATGGTAAGCTAACAAATTTCATCGCATCTGGAGGTGTACCAAGTTGACAATGCCCATCAGACAGTTTGAACAACACAAATGGCTGAAAGCATTGCCCTCAGAAATGAGTCAAGCTTGGGGGGGGAGTGGCAGGCGTGCGTAATGGGGCTTTATCCAGACTTGCTGTCTATATCTATGTGTGTTTCCTCAAGCAATGGCTATTTTGGGGAATGATCCAAAAAGATGTTCATAAGATTCTTCCAGTCAACCAAGGCCATATTAGTGCCACAGTATTAGCGGTGTGGGTATTAGCAGTGGAATTGGGAGTCCATCGTCCATCCTTCTCTTTCTCCTCCTTAGGACAGTGTGACCCCAGCTCTCCCTGCACCCCTCGTGGACTCCTACTACCTTGAGGAGTGGGAGCGGCTTCAGGAGCAGAGGGCGGAGCTTGACCGACAGAGGCGGAGTTTTGAGAGGGAGAGGCAGGCCTTCACTGATGCCGCCATTCGATTGGGCCATGAGGTCAGACAGCCAGATGAACATTTTTATAGATGTGTGTGTGTGTGTGTGTGTGTGTGTGTGTGTGTGTGTGTGTGTGTGTGTGTGTCTAAGGTTCTTAGTGACAGGTTCTGGTCACTAAGGACAGAATTCCCCCATGTGTCCAAAAGTCCAAAAAAGTGCTTAGCCATACGCTTTTCAGCTTGCATGCATTTTACAAATGACTAACCTGTCTGCATGAAAAGTTAAGGGAACTCAATTGTTATGCAACTTGTCACCAAATTGTGGTGTGTGTGTGCGTGTCAGAGGTGTCAGTTTGAGCAGCAGAAAGCCTCTCTGGTTCGTCAGCAGTACCTGTTTCTCTCTCCGCCAATGAAGCTCTCCAGCCACAATAAGAGGGTCAGCCCTGTCATCAGTGAGTCCCTCCATTGCAATACATACAACCATAGAAATATACCACTATCAATATATACCACCATACTAATATACCACTCTATCAGTATATACCACCACACTAACATTCCGCTCTATCAATAACTACCACACTAATATGCCACTCTGTCAATATATACCACCATACAAATATACCACTCTATCAATAACCACCATACAAATACCAAGACAAATAATGCCAGTAAACATGCCAATTCCTGGTTAATAGTTACTGTATGTACCAATAATCTTCTTGAATGACAATACCAGTACATGATATGACCCTCGTGTGTGTGTGTGTGTGTGTGTGTGTGTGTGTGTGTGCTGTTCCAGAGGTCTCTCTTGCAGATGATCGCCTGCCTAACTCCCCAGACTCTCTCTGTTTGGCCACACCCTCCTCCACAGGCTCAGACCAGAGTCCTGGCTCACCGCAGGGTCATCAGGAGGTCACGACCCCTAGCACCCCAGAGCTCTACTCTGCCCTCAGGCTTCCTTATCCTCGCAGGTGTGTGTGTATAAGCACACACGCGCGCGCGCACACACATACACATACACATACACATACACATACACATACACATACACACAGAGGAAGAGTTAAGAATATAAGGAACAAAGATCTAAATTTCTACTGTGGATCCTTACATTTCCTCTCTTTCACTGTCACACACACTCTAACACTCACTCGCTGTTGCTCACTGATACACATACACACTCTTGCTTGCTCTCTGATACACACACACACACACACACACACATTTCACGCTCTCTCACTCACTCACTCACACGCACTCACACACACTCTCTTTCTCTGTCTCTCTCTCTCTAGGTCTATTGGTACTCCTTCACCTACTGAGTTCTGGAGGCGAGGAGGAACGGAAAGAACCCACCATCACCGTGCTCCACGCAGACGTGACCACGATTACTCCTTTTAAACTGTGCTACACCACTCCACTCTACGTACTCACACTAAATGCTTAACACGCAGAAAAAACATAACCTAAATGCACTTTGCAACACAACACACTGTACTATATATATGAATCATTAACAGCACACAATGGAACAGATCGTGCACAGGTTTTATTTACATTACACTCTACACACTATTGGTGGGATGCCAGTATTGACTAGACCTTGGCTTTATGACTGCAGCTAATGTTTTAAATGTGATTGTGCCAATAAATGTTTTTTTTTTTCCCCTTGAATCTACTTAATGGCTTCATTACTCAGTGATTACTCAATAAACCATGTGAAAGCAGAAATAAAAAAAATCAGATTAACACAAGAGATCTACAATATTTTACTGCCCATACGAGGAGGTCCAAATGCCACTATTGTTTGTGGATTATTAGACCATACACAAGCTATAATTACAGTCAAATTGAATGTGAACATCAGATTCGTTTCAACACCCATTAACAAACAGGCCTGGATAATTTGATGTAAACATTACTGGATTAAACATACGTGAGTTAACATATAGGATTAGGCTCCGTTTAAGGTTTGATCTTGAAGCAACTGGCTATTTTTTTGCCAACGTGACCAATATCACTTTCTTCAAATTAACCGACTATGCTTGAAAAGTAGGTAATACATAGCAGATTAATGTCGTCATGTATTCTATCACTGAGACCCGCTGGTCAAAGATTTGCGGTGATTGCGGTTAATTGACTGCAAACGAGGTGGGCCATTTTACCCAGTGACGTGACACAACAGCACAGTCACTGATTCAAGTGGACCGAACCTAGCAGCAATTAAAAAAGGCCACTTCAGCATTTCGGGATGGCGTTTTTCCCAAGACACAAGTTGTGTTGTTACTGTTACTTCCACAACTTTCCACATCTCGGCACGTGCCTGTGCTACATTGTGACAAAGTAGACCCACTGATTATACCACTAGAACGCCCCATTCTGCAGAGAGGGAGGCCATGGCCTTCGTAACGCTACATGTTCACAAAATTCGGGCACATTCCCCCTGCGAAAGAAGTGGGCTGATCTGTCATCTTTTAACCACGCGTTTGGAACGTGGTTGTTTTCCCTGTTTTTTTCTCCTCCTTTCGCTCTGTGTCCGCGCCTTGTCTCCGCTTGTTGTGCAGACAGTCTGGCGGCTCTGCAGAGATCATGGTGTGTGTCAGTATTTTCAGCGACAAGTCCCCCTTCGGACGCATGGACCCCGACAAATCAGAGTTTCAGCCTTGGCGAGACTACATGGGCTTGGCCGAAGCTGTGCGAGCTATATGTTTGGGCGACTCTCCGACAGAAAGTAAGGTGACTACTGATAGTGAGCTCTTTCCGAGTGGAGAAAAGCTTGTTAAAGTCAAGACTTCCCCAGTGCTGTTGCGCTGTCAATCTAGCCAAGCACCTGAAGATGGGCCCAGTCGCACAGTGATCGGGTGCTGCTGCAGGTCTGCTGCTTCAGTGGTAGCGCACAAGAACCCCTCCTCTCCGAAGCGTATCATCGAGCCCCCGCCACGCTTCACCAAGGCCTCCGGAACAGGAACGCCCAAGTCGAAGGAGCGCATGAAGAAGCAGGCGCGCTCCCCCGCCTCGACGTCCAGCGAGCCTTCCCCCCCGCAGATGTTTTGCAGCTTCTGCAAGCACAATGGGGAGGCGGAAGCTATCTTCACCTCCCACTGGCTGAAGGATCAGTGCGGGGATGTGGTGTGCCCGTTCCTGCGCAGCTATGTGTGCCCGACCTGTGGAGCCACTGGCGCCAGAGCTCACACCAAGCGCTTTTGTCCCCTCGTTGACAGCACCTACAGCTCCGTGTACACCAAGTAGCGGCTCCGTGAAACGCCGTGTCTACCTCTCCACAAATCACAAGGTGAACTTGTGGCTTGCTACTTTGACGCACTAGCCTAAATGGTACCTCGGGTAGGCAGTGGAACGACTCTTTTAGCAGTTCTTTTCCCTTAGCAGTTACATAATCGTAGACCTATAAGGCCAATTGTTCCTGTGTATGTTTGTTCATAAGCGGTCCACAAGGGACAGGACTTGATAAAAAAAGTTTAAGAAAAAAGGGGATAAACCTCGTTTTGGTAAAGATGGCATGGGTTTGTGTGCATCAGTGTTTTTTTTTAATTATTAAGATATATTATCTACGTTGCATGCTGAACATTTTCTTATTTATGTATATGTGTGATTTGTTTCCCCTCCCCACTGGATTTGTTGTGTTACATTCCTTTACAATGAGTAGTTTAGTTTTGTGTGTCATGTAAGACAATCCTGTATATAGGTCCACCGCCAGTCTGTCTAGAACGGGTGTTATCCTCAAACCCTGTTGTGTATTTTACACCATCAACCGAACTTTTCTACCCAAGCGCACAATACCTTCGTCCTACCTACAACCATCATGTAACTACTGTGATCAGACCAGCAGCATGATCTGTTTTCAATTTATATTTTGTGTATCATTATCAAGCATCTTCATCCATGAACATGAATCAATGTAAAGACACCAACCATGATCGAAAGGCATACAGGTACTGACTGCAAAAATTTTTTAAAACATTTTTTTATTTGGTTTTTTTAACACTTGTTTG
This sequence comes from Tenualosa thibaudeaui, assembly GCA_027481765.1. Classification (NCBI taxonomy): domain Eukaryota; kingdom Metazoa; phylum Chordata; class Actinopteri; order Clupeiformes; family Clupeidae; genus Tenualosa; species Tenualosa thibaudeaui. The sequence goes on from JAIFZK010000036.1 coordinate 1,530,163, forward strand.
TTTTGTACTTATTAGTGTTGTTTTGTTTTAAGAAATGATGTGGGGTAACTGTTTATTGGAGAATGGGCTACCTTTAAGATTCCTCTGCATGCGAGTCAAAGGTTATGTTGGGTTGACCTGAAGGATTTTGATATTTTTGTCTTTGAAAAAAATATGCATGTTTGAAAGTTGTACAAACAAGAATAATAATAATGACTGCATCAAAATGAACATTGTGTGGTTTATTTGGGTCATAACTGAATGGAACAGAACTGCATTAATCAAGACGTCAGTGTATGAACTAACCAATTTTTATTTATTTAACATCAATTTGAACCTGAACCTCAGATCTCTGGAGCAAACCTCAAACACATAAAACCAACACATCAGCTCCCACAATTCAACAGTATGTATTACATACAGGAGGTCTCTATGCTTCTATACTCTGGAGTATTGTATTTTAAGTATGTGGTTTAGTGACAATCTTGGCTGAGTCAAGATAATAAATGGTAAATTTATTAAAAAAACCAAACAAATTTATTAAAAAAACCAAACACAAAAAAAACATTCTCTTTGTATACTGTTCATCATGTGCTCATTAATAAAATATAGATTGAAACTTACATTTTTCTGCCTGAAAGGCTTAAAAATAAAGACAAGGAAGCTTGGAGGAAAAGTTCACGCTTAAGTATCTACACAGAGGAAGGGGGTTAAATGCAGGTAAAAGCTTTTGGTAGGCAGAGAGATTATTCAGCTATTTAGGCAGAGCACAAGGCAGAGGTTTAAAGATTTTGCCAGGCAGAGCACAAGGCAGAGGTAATAGGTTTATCACAATCAAAATGTCAACCAGATTAATAAATGGTAAATCTCTTAATGGAGGACCATTATGCTATTTATTTATTTTTTAATTTTTGACTTTCTGAGAGCTTCTATTAAAAGTCAATGACATTAAAGACTATTGCTCAATGAAAGAGCCCCATTGCACCCTACAATTCATTGGTTCAGGCCAGCCAAACAGCTACCTGGCCACTTTGACTGCCTTGCATCTGGCTAGTGTGCTATGTTTCTGGGTGGCAGGGCATAAAGGGTGGGCGCAGAGGTGTCTTGCCAGTCCGGTTCCCACGCCGGACACTCTCCAGCTCCCGGTGGGCTGCCATGATGGTACGACTGGAGAGATGGAGAGATGAGGAGACAGAGAGAGAACAATAGAGGATGTGGAAAAAGAGAATGCTCCAGTCATGTTCTCAACCTCATCTTTCTGCCAACATCATGGACCTAGAACTATAGAATACTCTGGCTTTTTATCGTTTATTGAGAGACACTACTGAGGTCATCATGAGATAAAGAGATAATGCTAATCATTTAGTTAAACTAGTTTAGTAAAAGTGTTGCTTCTGTAATGGTGGTATGAAACAATGAGAAGGGGCTGGTTTGGTGTGCTGGGAGTGCATTGGAGTAGGCGTGTCTGTGTGTACTGAAAAGTTTTAAAAACTGTGTGTGTGTGTGAGATTAGGTACATGAAGTCATGTGGATAAAAGAGCACACAAGATGTCATCAAGTGTGTGTGACCGTGTGTGTCTGTGCATGCATGTGTTTATGTGCGCGTGTGCTCGTATGTGTGTGTTTTCCAGCCTGACTCACTTTAGTGCGGACAGCTCTCTGATAAGTCCACAGACCAGCTCAGTGGCATCCTCGTGGTCCCCAGAGGATTCTGGGATATGTTGGTCCTCCAACTCCATACTGCATTAGAAACCACACAGTAACTAATATTAGGCCATGTATACTATTAGTCATCACAATTAAATATACAATTACTATTACTGACACACTACTCTTCATTTCTATACATGATAAACATGCATGCTGTACATGCTGAGATCATTTGTCATAACATACGATTGAAAAAAATGTCAATTGTGTCACTTTGTGTTTTTTTGTATGCTAGCAATCTGTATCTGTCTGCCAGTTTGTCTCTCTGTCTGTTTCTTTCTGTTACTCACTGTATCTCTTTCTCTCTCTCTTACACATACAGACACATACACACACACACACACACACATACACACACACATACACACACAAACACACACACACACATACACACACATACACAGACATACACACACACACTTGTTGCTCACATCACTGTATCTCTTTCTCTCTCTCTTACACATACAGACACATACACACACACACACACACACACACACACACACACACACACACACACACACACACACACACACACACACACACACACACACACACACACATACACACACATACACAGACATACACACACACACTTGTTGCTCACATCACTGTATCTCTTTCTCTCTCTCTTACACATACAGACACATACACACACACACACACACACACACACACATTCACACACACATACACACACAAACACACACACACACACATACACACACATACACAGACATACACACACACACTTGTTGCTCACATCAGTGTGATGTCATTGAGCTGTGAATCAGTCACTGTGTTGACAGATGAGGGGTCAAAGGCGTTGGGGTCATGACAAAGGTCAAGAGTGATGTCGGTCGGCTCCTCGTGGTCATGACCTTTGATCTTTGGCACTGGGCTCTCCTCCAGGACAGACTAATACAAATAAAACAAATGACAAAGACAGGCACTTTAGTCCCACTTAGAGGAACAGTATGTAATTATGTAGCCTGGTAATAAAACCAGACCCTCGTCCTACACCTTCATTTTGTACAGAGGGTCTGGACGTTCGGTAGTGAGATTTGACTGCTTGCTTGAGGTGTTTAAGTTTAAAAAGATTGGATCAGCCCCTGACTGATGGCTTGCCTTGACTGATAGCATTCTAGCTCTGCATTAACAACGTTGATTGGACAGGTTAAAATGCCTCCTGAGAACAAGCTCAATAGGATCAAATCCAGACTAGCACCGTAGAGAGATGATAATCAAGCAGAAGTGCCATCAAGGTGTGGCCTGGCTAGCAATTATGGTAAAAGGCTGCTAATAACTGATATCAACAACCAAATGCTGAACTCTCTTCTCTGTCTGTGCTCATTGACTGAAACTTTTAAAATGTTTTTGAACTAAATTTTAACTTCAAATGGGTATTTTTATATCACATGATATCTCATATATCATATAATTTCATAAAAGTTAAATCATAAAGTTAATTCATTACCCCATACTTTATTTATCATAGGTCAATCTGTCTGGCATCTGCCAGTGCAATCCAAGGTCTTATACACTTACACACATGTGGCTTTCTTTTCCACTAGATGGCGCTGTTGGTTCATTGGGTTCTAAGGTACTGCTGTGGCTCGTTACTGTATCACATCCCGTGCCTTTGGTTGACTTCAGGACATCATCAGAGTCAGAATGGTGGGCACCCTCTTCTTTGTGTAGGCCATCTGGAATGTTGTGCTTGGCAGCTGTTGCTGCGGTTACAGCTGGTTTCTGTATCTGATTGCCCGCGGTTGCCTCTCCCACATCTGTACTTTGGCTCGTTGGCTTTATGGTGGCTGATTGGCAATGAGAGAATTTAGCTTCTTCATTGTTGTCCTCCTCAACACTTTTATGCAGCCCCTCTGACTCTTTGGGGTGTATTTCAGCTGCTGAAATAATGTCTCTCTGCTCTTTGTTTCCTACTATCTTGCTAGGGTCTGCGGAGTCTTCTTCTATCGTGACCTTCTCAGAATGCTGGATAGTTCTAGAGGCTTCTGTGGTAGCTATGGCAACTGGTTCCAGCACTTTTGTATTTTTAACATCACACCATTCAGAAGCAGAGTCATTTCTGTTAGTCAATCCAGACCATTCTGTCTCTGTAGAGCTGTGCCTCAGTGCAGTGTTAGATTCAAACTGTGCCACCACCAAATGCACAGTTCCTTGCGTCTCTGAAAGACTGGGACCATTGGTCATCACCTTCACTCCTAGTTTTCCATCTGTCTCCACTTCCCTCTCTCCTCCTCTGTCTTTTCCACCATTCTTCCTCCAGCTGAAGTTCTGCCCTTCTTCCTTCTTCATTTCCCCTCTCAATCTTCCCATCCCCATCCTCTTCTTCACTTTCTTCCTTGCCGGAGGGTCGGCTGGGTCTCCGCCGTCCGTCCCCTGTGATGACGCCTCACACCCCAGCTCAGGCCTCTCCTCCCTGGGGAGGTGTGCTGCCTCCTCCCCTTTCTCCCTCAGCTTCGGTGAGTGGTGGTGGAAGTTGTGGGTCTCCATCTCACCTCTGAGCTTCTCTTCACTCATAGTGGGAGAGGAGCTTCTGCTTGTGGCCTGTTCATCCGGTGATGGATCAAAGGCTCTAAGAGAGGATGTCTGATCAGAAGCCTCAGTCTGGTTAAGACCCCTAGAGACATGTTCGCTTGAGGTGGCAGAGTGATATAACTGGCTCTCCTTACTAGAAATGGATTGTGCATCCAAACCTTCTGAGGGGATAGGTTTGTGTTCTTGTGCTTCTGAAGTGACTGTGTCTCCTGGTTCCATTCCAGAAGAAACACCCTCATCACTTAGAGCAACAGCATCTCCCAGCTCTTTGTCTTCAGCTGTACATGATGACTCAGTGCTCCCTGTGCTGACCCCAGGATGTTCTTGTAGGATGGCCTCTGAGACTGAGGCATTCTGGGAAATGGAGTTTATGTTGTCAGCATCCTGTGGAATAGAGAGACGAGAAAACTATGATGCAGTTAATAATAACAAACTATTTAGCATAGTTGGCCATGAATCACTGTATAAAAAAATATGCAATTGTACCATCAATTAAATAAAGCAAATAAAGCAATTAAATAAAGCATTGTCTTTGCAAAATGACATTGCCAAAAAAAAGACCTTAAGTTTTACTGAGATAAAGTATGAATATTATGACCAAAATTTCAACACTACAAAATCACGAATGCTCCAAACCCAATAGTCTTTTATGTAAATGTAGAAAATCCTCTACAAGTTTTAATGTGATCCCTAACATTATTACTACAACATGACTCTGGCTAAAGCCCTTTTACTTCCATAAATATCTTTCACAGCATCGCACACCTGTGTCTTTGTCTCTGTAACTGACAGGTCATTGTTGTTCTGCTCGATGATGTGATCATCTGCCTCCTCAGCCTTGCGCTTCCTGGATCTCTGCGGTCTCAGCTTGGGAGCCTTCCAGTCTGTAATCATTTGATACAAAGCATTTCGCTCATAGTTTACACTACAATACAGACTACAAACACACACACACACACTAGGTACATACACACACGTGATATTGTTTTCTGCTTGGAAATCTGAAACTCTGAACTTTGCAGACCCGTCTTGCAAGACAGAATGTCTTGTAGCCTATCGTGAAATTATGCGTCAACATTCTAGACAAGATGTTGGCCGGCCGGCCTATACTTTCATCTGGTTTGTACACTTTCGTTATTTCACAGTAAATTTTGTGTCTTCCAAAAGAGCCTAGTCTGGTACAGAGAGAGACTGGTGTTGGAATCAACTTGCTCTACCACCATAAAGCTAAATAAGCTCAAAGCATACCTGACATCTGTCCCTTTTTTTTGGTCATTGTCATCAAACGGACCCTGCAGTAAAACAGTGATTAGGACAGCCATGAAACCTACACACGATTTATTTCATAAATTGTTTGACTGGTGTTTTTCTGATAAATTACACCTGGGCTATCTGTAGCCAGTTATATGGGAAATCATGACTCTTAAAACTCCACTCATTCCCTTGACGTTTACATTTATTCATTTTAAAAATTTAGAACAAAGGTGCTAGCTAAACAATTTGCTATCCCTTAGCACAAGCTAATATTGATGTTACCTGTTATCAGTTCTTTGCTGATATATCTGTAGACGGCTGGATGGTAAATGTCAGGTGTAAATAAGAACACTGGTACACCTTTGTTCAAATGTCTTAAGTCAGTAGTCTAAGTATCTAATAGCCAACCCTTTGCTAGAATTATGTTAAAAATGTTGTCAGTAAACTGTGAACTTGAAGGACAGCATGGGCGTGCCCGTGATGCAAAGTGCCGTAAAGCACGAGAAGCTCGTTGCCAAGGGGGACGAAGTGAGAATCAGGAAGTAAATTCTACACATTACGCCGTTTGACAGCAGTGGCAGCTGCTTCTGTTTACTTGCTTTACTTTTCCTTGCTAGAGGAAGAAGCTTACCAGCTGATGTTTTCTCGCCTAATTTTCTGACATTATTAATTTATCAACTACCAGGTAATATTGGACAGTAATCTTACGAAATTGACAAATTTCCGTTTGGCAACTTGACAACTCTGAAGCTAACGTCAGACAGGAAGATACATCGGTTAGCTGTAAAGCTAACGTAGGGAAGGTAGCATAAGGCTAACATTTAATGTCAGCATAAATAGCCAACTTGCTAACGCTATGCTAGACAGTCGACTTGTTTAACAAGAAAAGTGAAAAGACGAATGCATGTGTTCGTGTATTTTAATAGCGTGCATGTGTCCCAGGTGATCCAAGCAGCACTGTAACATTAGCAGCTAGTGTCCAGTGTTTAAGATATTGCGTTAGCCACCTGTGTAAGTTACATTGTTAGCGTGACAGCAGTTAACTTCTCCTGTGCAACTAAAGGTAACACTAGTTTAGCCTAAATCGATTTAGTCTGCTGTCCAGAAAATTCTTGTCGTCTTCGACACACTGCAGGCGAGGCACAGCGAACGTTACTGAATGTACTTGTGTGACAACTAATATGACTTTACAAGTCATTTAGACATGATTGGCTATTTTCAAAACGCGTATTAATTGTTTGATCACGTTAGAGATGAAATTATGAGAAAGTTAAATGGCAGATTCCAGGGAACACATTTGAATCAACCGCATACCCAGTGCTATCCACTGTGAACGCCCACCATCAGCAACAGTTCTGTTACAAGACAGCCCATCTAGCGTTGGGTTGGTTGTGTTGGGTTGCGTGCATGCCTGTTTGGAACAATATTGCCGACAGCGCCATGCCAACAACAGCTTGTCACGAAATGTAGTGTCAAAATTCACTCGCTAACGTTTGCTGTAGACCAGCTCGGTTGTCGGAAACCTCTTCGTCTGGCAGCGGTAGCGCGTGACAGCTGACGCGGGTGAATTTGCCTCGTAAGGGTTTGTCGTTACGTGTAACGTTAGCCCTAGATAGCCCGTCGACTCATCGCAGCTACTGCCTTGTGGTTCTTCTCCCTCTCTCTAGTTCGGACCCCAGTTGAAGTTGAGTGAAACGTTACGAGCCCATGAGTCGCAGTCGGAACCCCCCTCAGCGGGGTCAAGGAGCAGCCCGGGCCAAACAGGTAACACCTATAATAGTCTATTAATAACACAGTCACGCCTTCCTTGCCATGTATCAAATTACAGTTACGGGCATTGTTTACTTAACATATATATAGCTTGTGATATATATAGTGCCCGACCTGTATCTATTCAACCTGGATAGATTTAGATCCAGGCCTGTGTGTGCCTTCACACATTGACAACACATGCAGATTATGAAGCATGAGTGTGTGTGTGCGTATGTGTGTGTGTGTGTGAGAAAGGAAGGAAGCGAGAGGTGAGTGTTTCTGTAAATATGTGAGAGTGTGTGTGCATGTTTATGCCTATCCATTGTGTGTGTGGGTGTGTGTGTGTGTGTCTCCTCAGTTAAGATGCCTGTGTAATTGTCATCATCTGAACATTACCTCCATTCAGAGATGGTACACTGTGTTGTGTCATTCATTTTCCTCAGCATTCGTCCTATAGTAGTGCTTGTGGGCTGCTGAACTTGTTTATCTTCAGAGGGCAAAGTATCCTAACTCCTTAAAGGCCTGTATAAACTGATATCCTTCTCTAGTGTGCCATGGCATAGGCTTATTTGTTTTTCTCTTTACAACCTGTAATTGTATGCTCCAACTCTCCCAACCTATATATACAGGGAGACTAACTCCATTCTTGTCTGGATTATTGACTCCCTTTCTCTCTCTCTCACTCTCTCCTTTCTCTCACTCCCATCTCTCTCTGAGTAATCTGTGTGTCTGTCTGTCTGCCTGCCTGTGTTCAGGATAATTAGATTTGCCGGAGCCTAACCTCGTGTTCCCACCACTACACAGTTGAGCAGTGCAGCAGTGCAGAGCCATTAGCACTAATGCCTTGGCATCCGATGCCACTGACATGCTGCATGTTTGTCAGATAGGCCCTCGCGTGTGGGTCATTGGGACATCAGCATGCAGGTCTCTACACACACAATAGATCTAGAAGAACAGAATCTTGAATTTCCTACGGGGTAAAATAAATAATAAATAGTAAATAAATAATAAATAGTTCTATCTATCTATCTATATATCTATCTATCAATCAATCAATCAATCAATCAATCACCATATAGGTCTCCACACAGTGGCTGTATCCCAATGTCCCCCTGTAACCCCGAGCCCTAAACCCCCAAAGACTTATCCAGCAAAACACAGCCAAACATGGAGCCAATTCATCCCAGGTAAGTGTTTAAGGGTTTAGGGCATAGAATAGGGACAGTGAGATTCAGCCATAGAATAGAGGTACAGTGCTACTTAGCACCCTTTGAGGAGGCTAGTTGCTTCTGTAGTACTGTAGTAGACATTTCAAAACATCAGTGTAATTTGATGTCGAACGGAAAGCAAATCATGGATATAATTGGCCACATTGAAGTTTGATGGGATACATTTCTAACTTTGACAGTGGCTACAGTTAAGCAACCTTGTCAATGGCAAGCTACAACAGCCTTGCTAATGCCTGCGATCCAGATTGGTTTAAGATTTAAGATTTAAGTTTAAACTGGTTGTGTGGGTCTCACACACACAGGATACAGGTGCAATGCTAGCTTACCCCAGCTTGCTGTTCCAGGGGCCTCTGAATGAGGTGATTGTCATGACATATTTGCTGTGTAACTAGGCTTTGTGTGGGATGGATGGAATGCCCTGTGGTCCTAATAGGTTCTGTCAGGTGGTTCAATCTGGACCAGGCCAACCCAGTTTGTTTTGAATGGAGGAGTTCAAATTATTGGCTCAAACTGTCGCCTGGGCAACTGGCCCAGAGGTTCCATCGCCTCACTGCGGAAGCCTTTCTCTGGCATTCATACATGACCACCTCCATCTCTGCCCTCTGATTGGCTAGTAGACACTGGGTGCTCTGTCTCTCAGCCCTCTGATTGGCAGAGAAATACACACACTGCATACTTTGGGTGTGTCTGGATTCATACAGCTTGGCTTGTAACACAGGTTCAAAGCAATGCATGCTGGGCTTTTTATTTGCATAAACAGGCGATTGGCACAAACAGGTTACCTGCTCTGTCTTTTTTCCTGTTGATTGGTTCACAGACACAGCCTGTCCTGTCTCCTACTTCCTGATTGGTTCACAAACACTATCTGCTCATGGCTCTCTGTCAATTTAAACACTGGTTCTCTCCATAATGGATGTGTGTAACACCTCATCGGCTGTTTGTGCGTATGCGAAAGAGAGGGAGAGAGTGAGGAAGTAATTTGCATTCTGGGACATCCGCAAGCTTTTCTTTTGGTAGGGCTGCACCATTTCAGGAGGGTCAGGAGAGGGGCCTCTAGGGGGATCCTCCACGCTGTCCCAGCTGGCACAGTGGGGTTTCCCCCACAGTGAGCTCCTGTGAGGGGCCTGAGAGGGTGCTCTCCCTCCCTCTCTTTCCCTCTTTTTTGACTTGGCCACAGCACTGGGAAACTTGTTTTCCAGAGTCACTGTTTCAGTATAGAAGTGTACACTCTTTTTGATGGTGAAACACATACTAACCTGGAGCAGTAGGCAGCCTGCTACTGCGGTGCCTGGGGAGCCTTGAGGGGCTAGGTGCCTTTCTCAAGGGCACGTGGATGTGGATGGTGTAGTCCCTGGCCACTTTTCTGACTTCTGGATGGTTCCATGGGCACATTTCATGGAACACCGTAGTTGCTAACCAGTTAGCAACCTTGGTGGTTGGCCATAGGCAATTGCATTGCTAACTTTTATCATTTCCCAAAACCATAGTAACTTTGGTTGGTTAGCAATGGGCAATTGCATTGCAACTATGGTTTTGGGAATTACACAGTTGGTTAGCTTAGTGAGCAACTATGTTATTGGCAAATACAGCCCTCTGTAAGCTCAGCCTGTTCCAGTTGGCCCGGAGACAGTGTTACTCCTACAGTGATGGGTCCTGTAAGGTTCCTGAAAGTGCATGAGATTGTTCTCTCCCAGAATGAACCTGAACAGAGACTTCCTCCTCCTGGGGGTGTAAGGTCACACTGCCCTCCAGTGTGGCATCTGACCAGATCCGTGGACAGGGGCTTAAAGCAGCCTGTGTTTGCAAGAGACACACTGACACTCACACTCACACATTTCCATAATCTCTCAGTGTGTGCAGGACAAGCATAAACACACTCACACACACACACACACACACACACAAAATGGACAGGCATAAACACACGCACTCACAAAATTACGGAAACACATCCTTCTCTCTCTTTCACACACACACACACTTGCACCTCATAATCTGTGTGTGTGTTGTTAGTCTGTGAAGTCCAGGTCATTACTTCTCTGTCCCACACAGCCATGAAATGAGATTTGATGGTTTGCTTGTACTTATGTAATCCCCTCCCCCCCATTTCCTCCACTCTGATCTATCTATCTATCTATCTGTGTGTCTGTCTACCTATCTCACTCCCCTCATCTCTTTCTAACTCTCTTTCCCTCTCTCTCTCTCTCTCTCTCTTTCCATCTCTCTCTCTCTCTCCCCCCTACCCCTCTCTCTCTCTCTCTCTCTCCCCCCCTCTCTCTCTCTCCCCCCCCCTCTCTCTCTCTCCCCCCCCCACTCTCTCTCTCTTTCTCTCCCCCCCTACCTCTCTCTCTTTCCCTCTCTCACCCTCTCTCTCTCTCTCTCTCTCTCTCTCTCTCTCTCTCCCCCCTACCTCTCTCTCAGATGGGGCTGCTGTTGGAGCTGGATCCTGATGGAGGGATGGGGGGTGGTAATGATGAAGACCTGGAGGCCGAGCTGCTGTCTCTGGTGGGTGGAGGAGGAGGGGGGCGCTCGCCCGCTAAAAAAGCTGGAGGCAAAGGTAAGGGGTGTGGGAGGACAGTTGGGAGGGGAGGGGAGGGGAGGGGCTGGGGGGGGGGGTTGACTGATTGGTGGACGGGGATCGAACATGGGAGTGATGTCACACACAAATTGATCACATTCATAGGTCAAAAGTCATAGAATTGTCAACATTAACCGGGGGGGCTGGGGGGGTTGAACATTCCATTTTATTTATATAGTTGGTGTGTGATGTCACCACATTCATGGTTCAAAAGTCAAAATATTGTCAACAGAGAGAAAGAAATTTACATGTATGTTTAGTTATCCTTGGTAAAAAAGTTCCAACATGGAGCTTCTTTTTGATAGATGAAGTTCTTGGCTCTGATAAGTGTAGCGTATAGAAGAAATGGTGGGTGAGGAAGTGGTAGGGCTTCTGGTCAGTTTCTGATTGGTGGTAAGACTTCTGCTGAAAGGAAATATAGAAGTGTGCTAGAGGTCATGAACTTAAGAGATAACAAGCTCAGTGGCATTCCTCTCTTACAAATGGAACCACACACATACACAAAAGCTTAGTGTGTGTGTGTGTGTGTACGTCCATGCGTGTGTGTGTGTGTGTGTGTGTGTGCGCGCGCACACATGCATGCATGTATGTGTGTGCATTTCATAACCGTTCATTGTTAGGTTAAGACTTGACCACTTGTGTGTCTCATAGTTGCTGATAAAAAATGTACCCTTGAAGTTCTAGCCGTTCTTGGAAAGTATCTGTCTGAGGCCCACACCACCACCAGCCCCATCACCACCACATTACTGTCATCCATAAACAAACATAGAGTAGCCCTGTGCTGCAAGACCAACAGTGTTTTTCCATAAACAGAGGGGAATGAACCAGGACACTTGCAGCATTGAAATGAATCATTTAATTTATTAAATGAATTTATTAAATATTAAATAAATATAAAAATGAATCATTTATGAATAGTGTTACTGTTTTGATTTAATGGCAAAAATAGCCGAGAAAGAGAAAAAGACGACTTTGACCTTGGCAGTGTTGACTTGTATTGTAGAATTATTGAATGTGACTGTAAAAGGCAAAGTGATATCCCTGAATGGGCAGTCAGTTAGCGTGACATCTACCAAGGTCAAGAGAGACAAAGGGAGATGATACTAGTCAAGTTGTTTTTCTATAATTATCCTGACAGATGAGCAAACTGAATTACAGCTGAATACTGGAATGATAACCAAACCTCCTAAGTGAAAGTAAAACAAAATCCATATATATAACTGCTGGGATAATTTTTAGACATTTAGGAAATTGACCTTTGACCTTTCTGTAACCCCCGTGTGATTGTCAGCACCGTTGCCGATGGAGGACATTGAGCGCATGGCGGCCATGTGTATGAAGGATCTTGACGATGATGACGATGAAGACCTGGAAGGAGATGATGACCTTCTGGTAAAACGCTCAACATCTGAACATGAGATGACCTTTCCTTGACCTCCTGAACCCTGACACCTGACCTGTGACCTCTGTACAGAGGCTTTTCCAATGTCCTTTTGACTGGCTTACACCAGCTTATTTACTGACAAAAGTTTAGTTTGTATGTTATTCAGGATTGTAAAGTGTAGTGTATACTAACTAATGTATGAAGTTATCTGCCAGAGCTGTGATCTTACTTTAAGATTGAAACCCAAGCATCTTATGCATATATGACTGTACAACTGTAAAAAGCTATGAGAGAAAAAAAAAATATATATTTTTTATAGTTATATAGTTTATAGTATAGGACACAGGACACAGAGGTGAGTGACAGTGTTTCCTGGGTTCCTTACTGCCACCTCCTGGTCATACTCTGCCATTGCAGGGAATTGCATTGTTTAAATGTGTAAAGAAATGTAATGCGATTTTTGTAAAATGAGACCGGAAATGTTTGAAGTTACATTTCAAGTGATTATTTTAGGCTTTCAAGGTCTTTTTTTTTGGCTTTTTTATTGATTGTGAGTCTTGATGTAACTGACTCCTCCACCTCCCCCCTAGGCTGAGCTGAATGACGTGTTGGACGATGATAAAGATGAAGCCATAGACTTGATGGAGGAGGAGGAGGAAGAAGAGCAACCCAAGCCCGCGCGGCCAGCTCCTCGCCCCACACCCCCCGCCACCTCACCCCGCTCACCTCCTGCTACCTCGCCGAGCAGTGGTGGTGGTGGCGGCGGCACTGCAGGTGGGGTCGAAGGTCGTCTGCAGGAGCGCATCCAAATGTACCAGATGGCCATCGCCAGCGCCAAGGCTGCGGGGGAGTCCAGCAAAGCTCGCAGATACGACCGCGGACTTAAGGTGAGGGCAGGGGAGGAGGGAGGGGCTAGTGGGGAACTAACCAATCAGACTGGGTTCAAAGGGAGGGCAGGAGAGGAGGGAGGGGCTAGTGGGGAACTAACCAATCAGACTGGGTTCAAGGGGAGGGCAGGAGAGGAGGGAGGGGCTAGTGGGGACTGTGGTGCTCAAGGGGAGGGCAGGAGAGGAGTTAGGGACTAGTGGGGAACTAACCAATCAGACTGTGGGCTCAAGGGGAGGGCAGGGGAGGAGGGAGGGACTAGTGGGGTCCCATTGATTGTCCATTTATCTACGATTATGTCTTTGTGTTGTGTGGTCATAGACTCTGCAGTCGATGTTGATGGCTGCAAAGAAAGGAAAGCCAATCAATGAGGAGGAGATGCCGCCTCCCGTTGCCACGGGGGCAAAGCCCGCTCCCGCCCCTTCCTCTGCCTCTCCGCCCCAGCCTGAACCTATCAGCGGGACGGAGGAGAAGGAGCCTGCCCCAGCATACACGCCTCCCGCTGCCCCGGCGACTAACCGCAAGCCACAACCTGAAGTAGCCGCTAAACCCCAGCTGCAGGTTCCTCAACAGAGATCCCCAGATACGCCCGCCATTTCACCACTGACACCCGGCCAGACCGCACAGGACTCGGGTACGAACACACACACACACACACACACACACACAGATCCTCCGACAACTATAACTGTAAATGAGAATGGTAGTTCAGGAATGCAGCATACCCATGACGGTGTGTGTGTGTGTGTGTGTGTGTGTGTGTGTGTGTTGTACAGAGTTGAAGGCCCAGGTTCTGAGTAGACAGAGGGAGTACAAGCTGGCTGCCATACACGCCAAACAGAGTGGCAACAACGACCTCGCCAAACGCCACTATATGATCGCCAAGGTAACAACACACACACACACCAAACACTCTCTCTGTCGTATGTCACGCCAAACAGTACAGAATCAAGGAACATAGCCAAACAGCAAAGTAATGTACCCTCAGTCAACTTTTAACTTTTCAGCTTTTACAGGAGCTGGAGCAGTATAAAGAAACATTTCAAATGGAGGGACTGAATAGGCTCATATTATAGTTTAAACATTCTCATTTGTAAGTGAAAACATTGTAAATAGCTAAGATGACATGTAATCACCCACTAGCATCTCACCATGGTAGGCACTAGCAATACAATTTTCTTTTTTTTTTTCTCCCAGCATAATTACAGTAGTGAATCTGAATATTTTTCCATTCTGTTTTTCTTCTTCCCTCTGTCAGAGTCTAGACTCAATGGTGGAGGCTGTGGACAGAGGAGAGCCTGTGGATGTCAGCTCTCTGCCTCCTCCTCCTGGTCAGTGACGCTCACTACAATCACTCTGTTTCACTGCACAAGTTTACAAAGTAGAATAGCCACCATACTAATTCATTTCAGTGAATTGTTTCTTAAATTCGAATGCCAGGTTATAGCAATCAGTCTGCATATGGGCTGTTTTGACTTAATCATAACAACCATATATATATATAT